>JARFJB010000827.1:6017500-6115000 GCA_036346205.1 Vesta saturnalis
CCGCCTCCCTGTGACTTAATGATGACCTTCCCATTTCTATTCTTAGATTTGACCTTGACTAACTTCAATACAGAAATTCGTATAATGTGATCAGAATTGACCTATGACTTATTGGAGCTTGATGCTGTTACCCTTCTAATTTCTATTTTTCGGTTTGACCTTGACTAAATTCAACACAGGGATACCCCTGCAGGTGAAAATTCATTTCTAGGAATTAACACATACACACATGGGCTTAACTCGAGCAAATTCTAAGAATTGCTAGGTGACCTTGAAATTTCCTCCACCACCATCTTGCGGATGGGGCGCTGTTTTTCGATTTCTAAGAATTATATATACCATTTGATCTTGGTCTACTTTTGGCCTAGACCACCTGTCATTCTTCTTGTTTTCATAAACTGATTCTATTTCTATATTCTTAAGAATTTCAGATGACCTTGGTATTCACACGCGCATGCGCAAAGCCAGTTACAATAGTCATTGATTTGTAATGTGACATCTTTCGGATCAATAAACTTTACCCTTGAACACGTATTTCTTAAAAATGTAATATGATTAGCGTCAAATTTTTCCATCCATATTGTACTGGAGTTGCTGTGATAGTCGTTGCGGGCGTAATGCTGAAAAAATTGCAATAGGATAATCAGTAAATGAGAATTAAATTATTACGGTATCGGTAGCTGCTACTGGCTCGAACACGGCACCAAGATATCATGTAATATATTACATTTCTTCTTGAATGATAGTTTGGATTTTTTAGTAGTTGAAGCCATCATGGCTACTATTACTAGATAATGAATGAATGAATATTCACACTTCAACACTATATACCTGAAAAATCTGTTAACGTTATCAAAAAAAAGGTGGATATCAAGCGGTTACTACTGCATACGAATATAAAAAAGGAATGAACTGAAAGCGCGTGGAAAATATTCAAGAAGTGTAAATAAATAAAGTAAAACGTGCGAATATATTTCAAATAAGGTTAACTTAAATTCTCGGGTAAAAGGCTTTGAATGGAGTAGCTTTATATTAAAAGCACTCGTGAACATTTTGTACAAGTTACAACCACTACTTCTACTTAAAAAATCACAAATACTGTTTTTCAATTGAATGGCACGTTTTTATTAATATTTAAAGGATAAGCATTTTTACTTTGTACATCATATGTACAAGGAGTGATTTTCAAATTGAATGGTAGCTTTTTATTGATATTTAAAAACAAACACATGAAAGAGACTGGTTTTCAATTTAAACCGCTTTAGCATATTTTTATAGGTCAAGTAGTCGACCTGAAACAAATTAATGCTATATGATTAAACAATTAGTCCGACACAGCGTCGAGTTTTTTGTTCTCAAAGTACTGCGGGGTACACACACACTATTACAAATGTATATATTAATGCTTTATTGGTTACACAATTTGCTAACGCAGCTTTGATAAAAAGAGAGGTATAGAGATAGAAAAATTTTTTAGTATTAAAATGATTTACTTGTAAACAAGTGTAAAAAGTAAACGTATGAATATATTTCAAACAAAGGTTAACTTAAATTCTAGCTAAAGGAAACTTTATAGAACCACATTACTTTATTATACATTATTAAAAGAATAATTTCATTTAAAAAAAAATGTAAAATGTTTGTTGCAGTAACGTGAAAATTAACAAAATCAGAAAATAAAGCTTTCACATTCATAGATATGAAATAAAAGCTTTTCTTTCAGTACGTGTTTTTTACCCCCATTTGTAATTTCTTTGTAAAAATTTCAAACGTTTGCATACTCCCGTATAAACTACATGAACGAGTTTTATTTTTAGAGCATATTAGATATTGAAATGTAATTTCATCTTTCATTTTTTATAGCTGACACTATTATCCCCATAAAATTATTGCTCATTATTTATTTCTAAAATAACACCAACCGTTTTCATTTGTTTGAGAAAAAATTAACATCTGCATCATTTCTTTTAGTTGAATCTAAGATTTGTTTATAGAACTACATCAGTTTACGACACATTTATTAAAATCAATAGTTTCATTTAAAACAAAATTTAAAACTTTTTTTTGTGTGTGTACCAGCGTGATATCAACAAACGTGCAAAATGTATAAAGCTTTTGCATTCATAGCGAGAAAGGAATAAAGCTTTTCTTTGTATTTCGCCTTTCATACTCTAAATGGAACGTAATTATGTATGAATGTAGAATAATCTATAGTATTTGTACAATATTTTCTATAAAGGTCAATGTACTGTGTGTATTTTATGTAATTTTGAAAAATGGATCTACTTCATTTTCTTTAAAAGAGACTGCTTTTTTTTTCAATTTAAAACGCTTTAACATATTTTCTTCTTGAAAGTAATCACTGAATTAACACGTGAACTTGACTGCATCATGAATAAAGCTTTTCTTTGTATTTCACCTTTCATGCTCTAAATGAATCTAATTATGTATGTAGAACCCCCCTAAGAAATAAGTTAAAAGAAAATTTTACACTTAAAAACAATGCAGATAATTTTTTTTTATTTCAAACAACAAAAAATACATTTTTAGGAAAATAATTTTAAGTATTAACCTCTGGTAGGAATTATAAAAACAATCCAAATAACATTTTTTATTTTAAACTAATTTTTAAAAGATCAAATATCTACTTTATATCCTCCTGCCTCGCTAAGCTGAAGGTCCTTCATTTTTATTTTCATTTCATCACATTCCAAATCCAGTTTTATTTAATGTCTTTAGTAAATCCTCCACCCTCTTCTTTCATTCTCTCATCAATACTTTTTTTTCTTTTCTTTCTCTTCTTATCATGCGTCCTACTACTACTTTCATTTCTGATAATTTTGATTTACCCGCCTTTTATTATACATCTTTGTGTGTATACTTGAAAACCACCAACCTTGAGATCTCTGTGTTCCCCCCACCATGAACTGATTCTATTTTTAGGTTTCTAAGAATTGCAATATGATGACCTTGACATATATATTTTTAGATTACCTTGAACAGCTCCAAAAATTTCCCGCCAAAAGTTTGAACTGGCTCCAAGAGCTCCAAACATTCTCTCTCTCTCTCACTCCAAACATTCTTTCTTTCACTCGCACACTTACGATTTACATAGAAATTCGCCATATTCTCCATATACAAAGCATTAGGCGAGTGATCTTGAATTGGTCCAGAATCTACCCTATATCACTATTTCGAAGAGTTCATAGGACTCCACTCTTCAGCAAACTCTTCGATACAAGTAGGGCTCAGGACAATCTCAGAAATGTGCTCCCTATCCTCTTCTTCTGCCGTAGAACTACTGTAAGAGCACTCCTCCATAAATTCTACGGTAGAAGCAGGGCTTAGCAAACCTTCAAATAGATTCCCTACTATTCTGCCCTTTGCGTGTGTTACAGATGTGGAGGACTGATCATCTACACTGCATGCAGAATAGTCTGAGATTCACCTCTCCTCAGCACCAGCTAGGCTACAGAGCTTCACGATTAACGCTATTCCACAATTGGAGACCATTTATCCCCAAATTTTGCAATGCAGGCAGGACTTACAACATAGACTTATGCTAATACCTGATCTTCTCTCACGGGTGACTGTCTAATCTCACACGACTCACGAATAGTTTGTAGGATGAGCAGCATTTTGTCCACGTCTGCCTGCTCGTAATTTCGTGATAATACCACATACTTGAAAAATGTCCTCTAAAAATTCATGAAAACGCTGTTTTTAGTGGGAGAACACTTATATTTAGCGAAACGAAAACAGTAGAAATTATTCGTACAACTGCTTCTATAGTTGAACATACTTAAAGAATAAGAATAAATTCAAGAGCAAGTTACCGGCCATCTTCTTCATCTGGCAGCCATCAATGGCCCCAGGTAAAAACCACCAAACGCTGACGACGACATGCATGACAATGACGACAAAGAAATTGACGACGACTGGTTTTGGGCTACACATATTCCTATTACTGGTGGCTGTACTATTCTTTCTCCCCTTTACAACGTCATGTGTGCGATGGCGTTGGGAGACAGTGCCAGAGTAATTCCGCGTTTCTTGTTATCGGTGGGTGGTACTGGCTCTTCTACGCACATCTCATAATCACATGAGACCGTCTCACGTTCACGGTATGTATTCTCTTTGTACTACTTTTTTTAATAATAATTCTTTCTTTCGTTACAGCTGACTTCCATAGTACCATTTATCCGGAATTATGATATCGTGATTACGGAGATCTCTCTAGAAGAGTAGCTCGACCGGGTCCACGCTAGACTTGTAACATTGTACCTTGACTGGCATAGTGTTATAAGCCTAGCTATACTAAGTGGGTATGATCACGTCATTGTACATCTGGAGATGATACTGGAAACTGTCGAAGAGATTGCAGGACTTTATGAACTCATCCGAGTTCGTAATGCAGCTCTTCGACATGTGGTCTTCCCAAGTGATCGAGACAGGCATAGTAAGTAGAACTGTTGACACAGCTCTCCTTCTACCTATGATTTCTTTCCACAAAAACGTCGTCCTCAGTAGTGCGGAGGCAGACCAGACAGACCAACACTAACTGACTGAGCGTTTCGACTACTACACAGACAGACGGACAGATAATCAGACAGACAGATAGATAGACAGGCAAACAGACAGACACATAGACAAACAAACAGGTACTTACCACACGTTATATATGCTCAAATACATCAATGACGCTGGGATGGTATACCATCATGTACCGCTGATGAACATCTGCTAGTCCTCTAGAGGAGAATCTGAAGACGATACGGTTGAATACTTCATGTGTGGAGTTCGAATTAACCGATGGCAACCATTTAACAATCCGCTACAGGAAAATCTCCGATGGACACCACACTGCATGTACGCTCAATTACTTGGGCCACGTCCACGCAGGTGTAATGATACAGAAGTGGAAAGGACTTTTTGAACTTGTACTAAATCAAAATGTTTTTTTCCTAGAGAAAGTCATATATCTGAATAATAAACTGATTATATTTGTACATACAACAAATAAATATATTTACATATCATTTTCTTTTTTTCTGTGTTTAGTGTTCAAAGTGTGGTATCAGACAATTGTAAAAAATGATATAGCAGGCCTTAAAAAAGTGAGATAGTTATCTGAGTACGTAGGGTATGCAAATGACCTTGAGATTGTGTAGCGTAAGGCACGACATATTTTGACACCTTGTAAATGTGGTACCCTTGGTCAAGTGGGACCTTGGGAATGTAGCGCACACAAATGACCTAGATATTGTGTAACCTTGGGCGGGTGGGACTTCGAGAATGTGAGGACCTTGAGATTGTGGGACCTTGGAATTGTGGTGTGTTCCAGAACTGTCCAATCTTACCTACTGGGCTCTACATGTAAAGCCTTTTAACGTTTTTCTTATTTACGACAAAGGGGATAAAATTGATTATTTGTTAATGCTGATCTCTAATAATTAAATAAAACAGTTAATTAATAGCAAGAATAATTCATTCAATATACTTTATGTAATAAATTTCAACTCTCCACAATACATTCATATTGGTTTAACAAAACATAAACCAGGGCGATTGTTTAAAATTTAACCTTTATTAACATTGAAGCAATGGGCAACTGCAAATCTGCGTAATCCTGAAGGAACTAATTCGATAAATGTAAATAGATCAACTGTGTCAAGTAACATTGCAATTTATATTAAAGTCAATTTTAATCATTTTCCATATCGATTGGTTTTTAAAATTTAAAGTAAGCTTTGATCAAAATATTTCGTTTGTGATTAGGAGTACACAAATTAAAAGTGGTAAGTAACATTTAAAAATGGAACTCATACAGTGAATGCAGTAAGTTACTGTTTATTTAGGATGGAAATTACAGTTTCGTGTAGGAAGTAAGAAAATGAAGTTAGAGTAGGACATACCAAATATCGGAAAATATTGAACAAATATAAATAGCGACCATAACAAGCGCAAATTGTTCAACAGATGTATGCCGATGGTTCTGAAAACGGTTAGAATTTTGTCAAGTGGTACGTGGATCAGTGTAACGCCAACAATAGTTTTACAAGAAACATTATTTGGTCACCATTGTCGTAATTTGTAATAGAAATAATTATAGATATTAGTGCAGGAAAACTCTACATGTTCCAGTAACACGACGACAACAGGGTTTGGTGTGGCTTACTTGATAAGCATGTAATTGTATTGTTACGTGCACAAAAGTATTGCTGCTCTAAAAGTACACCAAGAAAGGATAACGACACAGCAAGAGGTACGGTACAGTTAAACTAAATTTTGATGGACGTGGATCAGGAAGAGGACACACATCGGTTTAATTCTTTGCACCAAAAATAATCCAACCCTTGGATATACACAAAACTGCATTTAATAAAATGTTTATAAAGTCCAACTGGTAAATCTGGATAGCTACTTTTTAGCAGACAACCCAAAAACGTTTATCATTACACAATGATTTAACTAATCATCGCAAAAGTGCCACACTAACCTTTCTTTTCAGTGCTACCTCTAAAATCGAAAAAAAAGAGTTGAATCGTAAATTACCGAACAGTAAACAAAAACTTTTCATACACTGTCCGACATCGAACGTTGATCCTAGAAATCAAATACAAAACTCATAGTAAAAGTAAAATAAATCATGAAACCGTGGTTTTAGGAAGGGCTCTCCTTAAAACTCGTATTAGTTTTGACTCAGCCAAAATATAAAATAAATCAAATATAATTACCCAAAATATATCTGCCAGATGTCTACCATTGCGCTTTAAAACAAAATTTAAAGTAATTAACAGAAATGACTAAATGGTAAAGCATAGGTTTTCAAGCAACACAAAAAAAAAATTGATAGTTTGCTACTACTGCCACGAGCAAAGATTAAAAGCATAAGCTAGAACCCTTATAATTGCACAGTGAAACCATAAATATTAAGTATAACCGTTGTGGGTTAAAGCCGCAATACTCACACTCATGAATAATTATTAGCTTCCTTATTATGATAACGTTTGTTATAATGCACATTAAAACATACATTTCTATACATCAACTGAGAAACATAAAACACAAATCAAACGTTTAACTCGTTAATTAAGTATTAAAGCGTAACATGCATCACCCTATATAATGAATTTCAAATTAATAAAAACACCAATATTAAAATATAACCTGAATCAACGAATTTTAAATTTACACAAGTACAAAGGTCAGATATAAATACGTAACTACAGGGCTATAAATGTTAGAAGTGACAGCTGTTATAACACAATAAGTGTTCTAAATATTAGCCCTTAATACACAAAAGCATATTCGCAGCTAAAATTAACAACTGTCAAGGGCGAGCACCTGAGTAAGTCTTATGTTCATTAATAATTACTAAATCCCAATTAATCAGTGGAGTTTGTACCTACAAACACAACCTGTTGATATATAGGAATACCCGAGCTTCTTACTTGACATACTCCTGTGTTCTTTTAATGAGAGACCAAACCAATCCTGCAGTAACCCATTGAGTTATCTTCGAGCAGGCTGTTTAAGACCACCGTTCAGTTGCAAAGGAACTGTTAACCACCTATTGCAGACTCCGGGTTTCGAGCAGTATCATTACATCGAACAATAGTAGACATTGTGTTTATTTAGTAATCACCTAAAATGTGTAATAACTTTTAAATAGTACTCACCTCCTGTCCAGACGAGAAAGTATATATTTATTAAGAAACCTTTTATATCCGTAATAAAACAAAAACTAAATTATTTAGTTTAGTATACATTTTTAAGCATAATTTTGAGATTTAAAACCAGCGTAAGACTGAGTATAACTTTACCAAATACATTTTGCAACAATTACAAAAAATGTTTCTTACACGCGTCTGGGTCACAAAATGGTGTTGAAGAAAACCAACAAGAAAAATCACCTAACACCTTTCCATATTTTAACCAATAACAATTTTATTCGTTATCTAACTTTGAAATTGCAGCATAACCGTCGATTATGTTGCGCAGCATTGCCACCTGTTCCCGAATCGTGATAAACGTAATGTGTGTTGCCTACCAACGGACATAAGAAATTCTTAAATTTTAAACCACACAAGGAAGCTAACTTAACACGTTACAGTACAGTTTTGGGCAGACTCTCACTGCTGATTTGTACGGCAACATTTAAAATACAACATTAGAACCAATTCCAGATTGTATGAGTGTAAAAAGACGCAGGATGTAGCGCAAGCGCAGAAAACACGTATTTCTAGGCAATATTTAAACGAATATTTTCACAACTAATGGATGGGAACCTACGGACGTAAGTCGTGGCCAGATAGGTCTCCGGACCTAACTCTTTCAGAATTTTTTGTGTAGAGCTTCATGCAAAACAAGGTATGTGAAAGAGAACACAACGACGAAGGGTTGAAGACACATCTAGGCATATGAAACCCATCTTTATTGCAAATACTTTACTACAACACGATGCCTTAAGTGTATTGAAATAAATGGAAATGTTTTCACCAATAAGTAATGAGACTAAGTCCATAAAATACGTATATTTAAAAATTAAGGTACATTGATGTAATCCCCTTCAAAGTACTCCCCTCCCACAACTACAAACTGATTCCAACGTTTCTTCCAGCTTTCGTAACATTTTTGGAAGGCTTGGACTGGAATGTCCTGGAGTACCCTTGTCACGGCGGTCTGGATGTCAGTTATGTACTCAAAATGCGTTCCTTTCACGGCTAATTTTGTTTGGGGAAACACGTTTTGGCAATCTCTGAACGGACGCTAATGACTCGTTTTCGCAGCCGAGGTGGTAACAGAATCGCCGAGTTTAACGCAAAATTTAATCGCGTACCGCTGTTCAATATTACGTCATATTCGTGACACGCCTTACAAACACGTTGTCAAAAACACAACAGAGCTGGAGAACTAACGAACGTACGAAAGTCGCGAGCACATGTATCGATAGAGGAGGGATGGGAGATTAACCGATCGAAGTTTCAGGTTCGCAGTGTTACCACAAGCGCGGCTAAAAAATCAGTCTCATTACTTATTGGTCAGACCGAGTAATCACATTAGTAACTTTAATTCATGTAAAAATAACCTAGTTTCTTTTTATTGCATTTTATTGTTTATGCTTTAACTGCCTCTTTTAGCCTTTGCGGATGTCTAAAATATATATTTAATTTCAAAATAAATTAAGGAATTTTATTTATCAATTGTTGCAGTATTTAGTTGTTAATAATATTATCATGTTATATATGTTGGAATGGCTCAAATAACAGGCTTTTCAGATGGGTAAAATGACAGGTTTATACCATAACTTAAAACACCTTTCACGATATTTCAATTTTGATGACACCATCCTACTCTACACTAAAAATTACACAAATAATGCATTTAGTACTGTTTCTCTATCTCGTTAAATAAGCGAGTTATAACAATTTTTTAGAAATCGGCAAATATTGACAGTAGAAGGATAGCGATAAAATCATAAGCCACAGAAGTTATCCTTGAAATCCGACCCATGACATCTATATCAGTTTTGATGTATCTCTATTCCTTCATATAGATTACTTGCAAATTGTTCAACAAATCTGGCCACCCTGTACATAAACAACACTTACACTGAAGGAATCGTAAAGTCAAGAAGTCTTTAATTTTTAATAAATGACTTTTTAAATATCATGTATCGTATTAAATAATTCTGCAAATGGGCAACAGGTAGTACAGTTTAGTCAAGCGTTTTCAAGAGTCTTTAATTTATGTGTCTCCAGCGTGAGTGCTTTGCGAGCTACAGTTTAAGATCATTCACTTATTTATCTGGTAGCAAGGAAATTAGCAAAACAACAGAACGTATGAATACCAGCGAGACATTTATTTTTAAATTACATTTATAGGAAGAATAAATAAATATTTACAATTGGTCATAGACATTTATCTTTTACCATCCATAATTAGCACCAAAGCCAGAGAAACTGGCATGAGAAACTACGGCGGCTGGTGAATAAGCTACTGCAGCGGTTTTAGCTAATACTGGAGCATGAGCAGCATATGTAGCAATAGGGGCAGCATGAGCGGCGTAAGGAGCTGGGTGTGCATAGGCGGCGTATGGCGCGTAGGAGAGGGCATCGTTGGTGATACGGGTGTCGTATTTACGTACAGTTGAGAAAGCACTGTCTACGGCTTTAGCATAGTGAGACACTGCTTGGTTTCCACCATAAGAACGAATAACACTTTGTTCAGAAGCACCAATTGCTGGGGCATGAACTGCAGCGTATGGAGCGGCGTGGTAAGCAGCAGCTACTGGGGCAGCATGGTAGGCAGCGGCTACTGGAGCAGCATGGTAAGCAGCGGCTACTGGAGCAGCGTGGTAGGCAGCGGCTACTGGAGCAGCGTGGTAAGCTGCGCCTAAGGGAGCAGCGTGTACGGCGGCTAATGGAGCATGGTTTTGATGAATGTACGAGCTGCTTACTGCAGGAGCAGAAGAATAATGTGCAACAGGTGCAGCGGCATATGCTGCAACTGGACCAGCATGGATAGCTGGTGCAAGTAAGTTACCAGCTCTAGCGATAGCAAGACATGCAGCGAAGACGATAGCCTAAAACATACATTATTTTAAAAATCTTCAATAAGTAAAATAATTTATTGAGTGACTTTATACGCTAGGGTAAGTTAATTTATAAATATTATTACCTTGTACATTATGGTTAATTTAATTGCTTAGTTCGATAAGAAAGCAAATCACAAAACTGATTCTGTATTCGAAGTTTCGGAGATTTTATACTCGATCTTGTTAATTGCAAAATACAGTTGATTGTTGGTCCACTTTCGTTTTCATTGAAGGTCTGGGTTAGGGCGGCTCAAGTTGAATATTGCAGAAATACCGACAGTGCTGCCGGCAGCGCCCAGACAACGCTTGTAACTGGTTGTTCTAAATTTTTTTTGTATGACCTCATCTTAAACTCAATGCGAATTTTTATTTCGAACTTCTAACCTTTTATAACAGACTTTAATACAAGTAGTTGCTTAACATTACGTCTATTCTATACAATTAGATTATAAATATTAATTAAAATACAAGGTATCTAAATTAATTCAATGTAGAACGTGAACGATTACTCGAATTAAGTTCACGCATATTTAGTCAGGTATTTCGAAGAATAAATAATCTTTTTTATACTGTAGTATGTTTGCAATGTCAATTGCATAATTACTAACGTTTCTTATACCTACTTCTGTAAATATTTTACGGAATCGTTTTAAAGATGTGTATTTAATGCTTCACTAATTAATTAATTTTAAAATAGCCTGCAATTAATATTAAATTTGAGATATACTTATTAAAAATATAACTTTTGGAACATTCTTTTCAACTCGCCTTTTCTATGGTCACAATACACAATTGTCAATTATTATACGTAGAGTTTATACAAAAATAAAATTAGTTTCGTTAATGGAATGGAATTTTATTTGTTAAACCAATATTTTTTTATTCTCCGTTCTTTTATCAGCCGTAGTAACAAGACTGGTTTGAGATTTTATGAAACCAAGATTGTTATGAATGAACTGCACAGATTAAGAATTTTAACATTTCAGCACATAATGTCTAATTTGTAGTCAAGATTAAAATAGACAATAGTCATGTAGTTTCTTTAGTTGCTTAAAATGTACCTACTACTTCTACCATCCAAAATGGATGCAAACCAACTTCCGAAATGTTTGGTCAATTTAGCAATTAATAGCCTTAATCCTGGTTTCAATACGTTTTTTAAGTACAAACAACTTTAATTATTTTATTTAGAAAAGGTGAACAGCTAATTGTGTTTAGTTAAATATCAAGCTAAACAAAAGTTACATTTAGCTAATTAACATTTATTATTACATATTGACAAGTTTGCTCATTAAAATCATAAAAATAAATTAATTCTAAGCAAGTTTGGAAGTAAATTATTTCAATGATTGATAACGACCATTAATGTCCCAAACGTATTAATATTAAATAAAGGAATAAATGTTACCTACAGTTTTTCATCAACTACATATTTATAGGAAATTTTATACTAAGACTTGTGATATAAAGCAATATACTCCTTGCAGGCTAGAAGTAGTGTTCCAAGTACTGATCAGAAGTGATGTGAGCACTAAACAAATTGGTCCAAATTGGAATTATACACATAACTATGTATGTGTTTTTTGGAGAAACAATAGAAATTGCGCTGTTACACGTTTAGAAGCAACAACGATATTTCAAAAAATGTACCACTAAATAAGAGTATGAAGTCGGTCCCAGAATACGCGCTAAGTTAGAAAATGAAGACCAACTCGTCTGAGAACTAAATACGTCCTTCATTCGCTCTCTGTTACCATTAGAAGTTCACTTACTTACATTTTGGTTAAAAATTAATTATGAATTAATGATAGTTAAGTGTATATTGTCTAAGGTCATATTCAAGATCATCAGGGCGAAGAAAAACCTTCATCTTATTATGAGTTACTAATTAATATCTTAAAAAGCCTTAAAATTTCTTTCTAGCTTATTGTATTAAATGTCAATCTGCAAGGATGTGATGATAGGTAGCTAACATATCTTCCAGAACAGATAGGTTTGATGTAGTCATCTAATACAATGGAGCTGTCACCTTTTCTTATTGTAAATAAGCCAAGGGAGGAAATCGTACTAGTTTCTCTTTCTGCTGTAAAATGTAGATTTATATTATATGCATTAATGGTGTTAACAATATAATCTACACTGTTATGCACAATTTGTGCGAATTATATCGTCAAAACAATAAAATTTAATTGTTAAATACAAAACTCTAAAAGATCACGAATTAGCTTTAACTTTCCAACCTACATACACATATGTAGGTTAGGAGGTTATGCAATCGACTTTTTTTCACTAAAGTGAAATCGACTTTGTCTGGGTGTATGTGAGTGTATGGGTGTGTGTCAGTGTGTGTGGGTGTGTGGGTGTGTGGGTGTGTGGGTGTGTGGGTATGGGTGTGGGTGTGGGTGTGGGTGTGGGTGTGGGTGTGGGTGTGTGTGTGTGCGTGTGCGTGTGCGTGCGCGTGCGCGTGCGCGTGCGTGTGCGTGTGCGTGTGCGTGTGCGTGTGCGTGTGAGTGTGAGTGTGCGTGTGCGTGTGCGTGTGCGTGTGCGTGTGCGTGGCGTGGCGTGTGCGTGGCGTGCGCGTGCGCGTGCGCGTCGCGTGCTCGTGCGCGTGTGCGTGTGCGTGTGCGTGTGCGTGTGCTTGTGCGTGTGCGTGTGCGTGTGCGTGTGCGTGGCGTGCGTGTGCGTGTGAGTGTGAGTGTGAGTGTGAGTGTGAGTGTGCGTGTGCGTGTGCGTGTGCGTGTGCGTGTGCGTGTGCGTGTGCGTGTGCGTGTGCGTGCGCGTGCGCGTGCGCGCGTGTGTGTGTGTACATGTGCGTGTACGAGTGTGTGCGCGCGCGTGTGTGTGTGTGAGAGTGTGTGTGAGTGTATGGGTATGTGAGTGTGTGTGTGTGGTGTGTGTGCGTTCGTGTGTGCGCGTATGTGGTTGCGTGTGAGGTTGTGTGTGGTTGCGCGTTCGTATGTGTGCGTGCGTGTGAGTGGGTGGGTGTGTGTGTCTGGGTAGGTGTGGGGGTGTGAGGCTGTGTGTGTGTGGCTGTATATGTGTGAGTGGAGGTGTGTGTGGATGTGTCTGGGTGTATGCGCGGGCGTGTATGAATGTGTGAATGTATATGGGTGTGTATGGGTGTGTGTGTGTGGGTGTGTGTGGGTGTGTGTGTGAGTGTGTGTGGGTGTGTGTGGGTGTGTTTGGGTGTGAGTTGGGTGTATGCGAGTGCATAAGATCGCGCGCGTGTGTGCGTGTGTGTGGTCCGTATGTCCGTACGTGCGTGCGTGTGTGCGTGTGAGCGCGTGTGGGTACGTGTGTAGTTTTGCACGCGCGTGTGTGTGGGTGCATGTGCGTGGGTATGCGTACGTGAGTGCGTGCGTGTGTGTGTACGATAGTATCCGCGAAATCGACTTTGTACGTGTGAGTGTGAGTGTACGCGAGGGTGTGGGTGCGGGTACCGGTGTGGGGCGGATGTGGGTGTGTATGTGGTTCTTTTACTTTTAATGAATTGTTGACTTGTTGGACATGCTCCATTATTACAGTAATATTACATGCCTTAAACACTTATGTTACATATTATAACAAAAATAACTATCTAAAATAGAAACATATAACAATAACATAATAACAATTATACATCTTTAACGTATAAATCAATTATCTTTTGTTAGGGTAATAAGTAACAAAATCGTAAAATAGTTATTTTATACGATATTACAATTTATATTATGTTAAACTTTAATTACAACTGACTATAATAATACGAAAAATACTATCAACTATATTTGTGAATTGTGATAAGGATAATAGGATAGCATAAAATAAAATTTTCAATTCAACTTTCATCTACTACTAATCCCACAGGTCATAGTGCAGAAGCATTTGCTGTATCCTGTGATCTCACACAAAACATTTCTGAACCAACCAGAATACCTGACAACCCTAACCATACTCCACATCTCCTGGACCTATTCCTTACAAGTAACCCACTTGTCTATAAAACAAGATACCTTTCCCCACTTGGTCAATCAGACCATTACCTAATCGAAATAACCATCTCTGGCTTAATGGGGCTGGTACTGATTCATTATTGCAAAGCATCAACTCTATACCAAATGGAAATCAAATAAATCTATCGAAAATCAAGCCAACTATATTGCAGCAAGGAACAGTTGCAAAAGCATTATCACCAAGGCCAAAAAGAAGTTTGAAAGAAGTAAATGCAAGGAATTAGTCTCATGTCCTTTGGGTGGTCTTAAATATTGGTCATTAGCTAAAGCAATGAGTAAAAACATGACGTCTCGCGATGGAACTGTAGTAGCTGATTCTGTTGAAAAAGCCTACCTGTTTGTCGACTACTTTGCATCAAATTCATGTCTCAATGGTTTTGGTAAAACTGCGCCGTCGCCCAAATCTAACCCATACGCCATTAAACCAATCCACTTGCGTTACAAGCTCCTAGAATCAATTATCAATAAACATGACTCAAACAAGGCGACTGGCCCTGACGGTATTCCAGCTACTGCCCTTAAAAAATGCTACCCCGAGCTAGTACTTGTATTGTCCAAACTCTTATCGATCTCCATGTCATTTGGAGAGCTCCCCTCATCTTGGAAGTTGGTGAATTTCCAACCTATTCCCAAAAAGGGCCAAAACTCGATCCTCAAACTATCGACCATTCTGTCAAAAATCATGGCGAAGCCATCAACCTCCAACTACTTTCGTTCCTTGAGTGCAATAAACTCATAAACGATCACCAGTATGGGTTCAGACAGAGTCGTTCAACGGGTGATTTTCTTTCATATGTCGCACAACTTTGGAATAACACATTAGAGAGGCCCGGTGAAACAGTTGTAGTAGCTTTAGATATTTCAAAAGCTTTTGACCAGGTTTGGCATAAGTGCATACTTGCTAAGCTCACTTCGTTCGGTTTATCCGATACGCTCATCAATTGGATATCCAGGTTTCTTGAGAAAAGACGTATACGCATTGTCCTCGATAGCTTCTTTTCGAAAGAAACTACTATTAACGCGGGAGTGCCCCAAGGATCAGTGATAGCTCCCGCACTTTTCCTTCTATACATAAATGACTTCATTTCCTCAGCAGCTAACCCGATCCAGTGCTTTACAGACGACAGCACTCTACATTGTAGTTTTTCTCAACAATAAGTCTAGACAGGACGTTAAGGTGAAAATGGCAGCCTCAATCAACAAGGATGTGTCCGTCAAGAAAGACTGCTCTTTTTCTGCTGTAAATATGAATGGTTTAGAACTCAAGTTTTCAAACTCTAATTTCTATGTTAGGGATGTCCGTATCATCGAACCTTTCATGGGTGACCGCCATTTGACAGCCAGAAAAACAGCTGCCCGTAAACTGGGCTTTCTGTAGAGATCTAAACAGTACTTCACGTCGCAACAACTCCTTTCACTGTATAAGGCTCAAATTCGACCTCATTTAGAATGCAATTGCCACCCCTGGGTCAGTGCTCCCCAATACGTCCTTGATATGGTAACCGCATCCAAAAAAGAGCAATGACCCGCCTCTGACTTCTAACCTACAACCTCTTGAGTATACAAGAATAGTTTCCTCGTTCTATCGCTATTACCACGGCAACTGTGCCTCCGAAACACACTCCTTAATACCTTCGCAGGCCATCTTCGCTAGGAACACTCGGTTTGCCCATTGTCACCATAATTACGCATTCAAAATTCCATCGTGCCACACTAGACGGGCTCAATCTACATTTTTTACGGTGACCAAATTGTGGAGTGCACTACCCTGTTCCTGTTTTCCACCAAACTTTGACTTAAGTCAATTTAAAGTAGCCATTCATCAACATTTTTCGGCAGCCTAACAATATCCCTAAACCCTCTCAGTGTTCCTGAGTGCTTTAGTACGTTAGGCAAATCTTAGCCTGTTCGGGAATACTATAAGTAAAAAAGCTAATAAGTAAATCAATACTAACAAAATATTGACTTAAAATGTGCAAACGTACGTACGTGCGTTCAAGTGTGCGTGCGGGCGTGTGGGTGTTTATTGGTTTATGAGGTGGTACATGCAAACCGTGAGTGGGTGGGTAGGTGCGTGCTTTTGTGTGCGTAAGTGCGTGTGTGTGGGTGTGTGTCTGGGTTGGTGGGGGTGGGCGTGTGGGTGAGCGTGGGGGTGTGAGATTGTGTGTAGGTGCTCGCGCGCGTGCGTGCGTGTGTGTATGAAGTTGTGTGTGTGGTTATGCGTACGTGAGTCCGTGCGTGGGTTCGTATAGACGCGTGCGTGCGTCCGTGCGTGCATTTGCGAGCCCGCATGTGTGCGTGTGTGGTGTGTATGGTTGAGCATGCGAATCGTATGTGCGTGGGTGCATTTGTGTGCGTGTGTGAGTGCGTGCGTGAGTGCGTGCGTGTGTGTTGTGGATGTGCGTATTTGGGTTGGTAGGTGTGGGTTTGCGTGGGTGAGCATGGGTTATGTGTGGATGTGGTTGCGTGTGCGGTTGTGCGTACATATGTGCGTGAGTATATTTGTATAGGTGCGTGCGTGCGTCCATGCGTGCATTTGTGCGTGAGCTCGCGTGTGTGTACGTGCGTGTATTGTGTGCGTAGTTGT
Organism: Vesta saturnalis; assembly: GCA_036346205.1. Classification (NCBI taxonomy): domain Eukaryota; kingdom Metazoa; phylum Arthropoda; class Insecta; order Coleoptera; family Lampyridae; genus Vesta; species Vesta saturnalis. Next base: position 6,034,680 of record JARFJB010000827.1, read on the forward strand.
GCGTGCGTACGTACTTAAAACGTTGTATTTAAGCTTGTTTTCATTTTTTCATAACATGAAAACATAATTCAATAATAACCTAATAATATTCATCTAACAATCACAAAGATTTCCAATACATTTCAATAAAACCACACATTACGTTGATTGCTTTTTACACTTACGTCGCATGGATATTATCAATATATTCCTTAAATAACAATATATTATGCTTTTCCATTTGTAACATATAGATAAGCATAAGACAGAAAAGCGTTAAAATTAATTTTATGCGTGTATTAAAACATTTCCATAAAACTTAAGTTATAGTAATATATCACCCATATATTCTGTTAAAACAAAATTCTCTATATATTTTAATTTTGCATTTATCTCTATTAGAGTTCGAAAGAATCGGAATCGAATTTACAACATACAAAATTTACAAATGGACGCCATCCATTCCCCAGAGACCGACGACGAGTGTAATAATAAGAACTGATCTTTTAATCAACAATAGAAGTAACTATATAACCCACAGTATCTTTAATAACATTCATTCACACACACACACACACACACGCACGCACACGCACACGCACACCCACACACATACCCAGACCCACAAACACACATACACACACATAGACGCAGATACAGGCGCACACGCAGACACAGACACAGACACAGACACAGACACAGATACAGACACAGACACAGACACAGACACAAATACAGACACAGACACAGGCACAGACACAGACACAGACGCAGACACAGACACAGACACAGACACAGACACAGACACAGACACAGACACAGACACAGACACAGACACAGACACAGACACAGACACAGACACAGACACAGACACAGACAGACACAGACACAGACAGACGCAGACCAGACACAGACACAGACACAGACACAGACACAGACACAGACACAGACACAGACACAGACACAGACACAGACACAGACACAGACACAGACACAGACACAGACACAGACACAGACACAGACAAACACAAACCTAGACACAGACACAGACACAGGCACAGACACAGACACAGAGTAAGACACAGACACAGACACAGACACAGACACAGACACAGACACAGACACAGACACAGACACAGACACAGACACAGACACAGACACAGACACAGACACAGACACAGACACAGACACAGACAGACACAGACACAGACAAGACACAGACAAAGACACAGACACAGACACAGACACAGACACAGACACAGACACAGACACAGACACAGCACAGACACAGACACAGACACAGACACAGACACAGACACAGACACAGACACAGACACAGACACAGACACAGACAGACACAGACACAGACACAGACACAGACACAAACACAAACACAAACCTAGACACAGCCACAGACACAGGCACAGGCACAGACACAGACACAGACACAGACACAGACACAGACACAGACACAGACACAGACACAGACACAGACACAGACACAGACACAGACACAGACACAGACACAGACACAGACACAGACACAGACACAGACACAGACACAGACACAGACACAGACACAGACACAGACACAGACACAGACACAGACACAGACACAGACACAGACACAGACACAGACACAGACACAGACACAGACACAGACACAGACACAGACACAGACACAGGCACAGACAGACACAGACACAGACACAGACACAGACACAGACACAGAGACAGACACAGACACAGACACAGACACAGACACAGACACAGACACAGACACAGACACAGACACAGACACAGACACAGACACAGACACAGACACAGACACAGACACAGACACAGACACAGACGTAGACACAGACACAGACACAGACGTAGACGCAGACACAGATACAGATACAGACTCAGACACAGACAGATTCAGTTTTAATTTGATAATATCGCACGACAAAAAAGTCCGAAATGATAGGCGCCTTCAATTAAACGTTTGTATAGATTAGCGTTTCCCAAACTTTTTGGACCGCGGCGCGGTACGAGGTTTTTAAAAGGTTTCTCGACCCACCTTATAATAAGAACATTTGTTTACAAAACAAATTTTATTTTTTAATAAAAATCAAGTTAATTTTTTGTTTATGTGATACACAAAAATTGCAAAATAATATAAGTAATCAAAAAATTAACAATTAAATTCATAAACTTTAGTAAATGAAGTAAACATTGTTTGCACATATTTTGTCCTTAGCGCGAAGGATGAATAACAATTTCAAATTAGGAGGTAATAATACTTAGTTTTTAAGTACACCAAGGCTGAGAACGCAGCTGCACACTATAAGAGGTGACTAAAGGCATTACAAATTGTATCGCTTTTTCGCTTACGCTTGGACAGCGCAACCAAAAATTAATTTTGTCACAGTTGAAAAATTAAATTTTAATTTTTCAACTTTGACAAAATTGTTTACAACATCTTTAACAATTTTTACAAATATTACTACTGACGAAGATAACTGTAAGTGTTATCGAAACGTTTAGATTGTGTAATTTAAATACACCATTAAAAAACCCAAAAAAGATAAGTATTTTATAATTAGTGATACAGTTTCGAACACTTTTTTCAAATCGGTGTCGCATGAAATTTCAATTAAATTATCAACTTCTTGTACACTAAGATTAAAGATTTCTTCGTTTTCAATTTCGACAGAAAAAGGATCCACATGTTATTTGAAGGAATTTCCGGAAAATAGTCTTTAAAACAATTTGTTAGCTCCGAAAGATGTTCTTGAATTGAGACTAATAGTGTTTCTAGATGTAAATCTCCTTCATTATAGTTTGGATAGGTTTCAATAAATTTATGTAATGTTTCAAAAGATATAAAATTACCTTCTGAAAGTCATCGTTTCCACAGTCATTTTTTTTTAATTATTGTAGCGACTTTTTCCGATATTTTGAAAATATTTGTACCAAAGCCTTGCAAATTTAAATTCAATTCATTAAATGTAGCAGATAGGTCGCACAAATAAGCTACTTTTATTAACCACTCGAAATCGTAGAATCTATCCTTAAATGGCAAAATAGCATCTTTTTTAGATGGAGGGTGTTTATTCAGAAACAACAAAGCTTAAGCAGACATTTTGAAACGTTTCCTCTGCTATTTAATGGACCAGATTTTATGTAGTTTACAAACTTGACATATTTTTCCAGTTATGTTTAAATTTAAAGGCAAGCGTTTTACCGCCAACGCTTGTGTATGGATACTACAGTACACCCATACACAATTAATGTCCAATTCTTGAATCTATTTAAACAAACTTTTATGACAGCCTGCCATTGCACGTGCTCCATCGCTACTTAGACTAACACACTTCATCCAATCAATACCGTGATCAGTGACAGAATCATTGGTTAGCTTAAAAATATCATCTGAGGTCGTTCTTGTAGCCTTTTACAAAACAAAGAATTTTATCGTATGGTGGCTTCCTCAATATATCTGATAAAACACATTAGATTTGCATTATCCTCGATATCTGTGCTTTCATCTGCTTGCAAGGAAAACGACTTGCTTTTTTTACTTCAGCAACTAGTTCTTCTTAATGTTTCTCAATATCGCCAATTCTCCGTTTAACTGTATTATTTGATAATGGCATCGCCGAAAGTAAACTTTTTTCCTTTATTCCGCATAATTTATTTGCGATAATTTTTAAAGCGGGAAGTATTAATTTTTCTCCATTACTATGGAGTCTATTAATATGGAAATTTCAAAAGCTGTGAAAGTGAGGTTTTTATTTGACTGGCGAGGAAAGAGTTTTTCTTTTTTTTTGAGCAGCAATCAATTCCTTTTTCTTATCAGCAAAAAAGTTAATTAGCTTATCAGAGTACTCAGAATGATGTGTGTCTAAATGCCGTTTCAACTTTGACTGTTTCATACTTTCATTTGAAAGTTGCTCATTGCAAATAACACATAGAGGCAAACTATCTTGACTGCCGCCGGCAATGAACCCAAACCGTAAATATTCGTCACAATATTTGCGAGTCCAATTAGCGTTACGCTTGTTATTTTGGTGCTGTATATCCGCTTTAGGGGCTTCAGACAAAGTATCTTTATGATCATATTGTTTAGCTTTCCTCGTAGTTGGTTGATCATCGTTTCAATTTCTGGTTTTGTTGATTAACCATTTATCCATTTAAAATTTAAATTTTTTGAGTGATGATTTATAAGAAAAAGTATTTTTATTACCTACCAATATGAAGATGCTATTAATAATTAATTATAATAACTATTGTCAAATAAAATAATATATATCAGCTTCTTTAACACAGGTGAGTGAGCACACTTTTGAATGACGAAATCGCAGGCAAACATGCGCAAGCATGTGGACAACAGGTAATGTGCGTGCGGGGTCTCGGGTGACAAAGCTATATGCTATTATATATGAAATAGTACAAATACACACTTTGTCACTATTCCTACTGTCCAACTGACGCAAAAAAATAATATGTAAACCAAATTGTTTTTTAAATATTTAAAAATTCATAACAAAAAATACTTATAAAATTGTTTTTTGTGTTTTTACGATTTTTTTTCGCGATCCGGCAACATTTTTCTACGATCCGGTGCCGGGTCGCGACCTACACTTTGGGAAATGCCGGTATAGATATTAGTATTCATTAACTAAACTGAAATTAATACCTTATTGAAATGAAGGCGTAGGAAAAGAAATATTATGTGAGGCAGTGGTGTATGTCGATAATATTTCAAGGCCACTGTTACGTTTAGGTAATTTGGGTAATGAAGTACAGTAACACTTAATGTTTTACATTAGTTTTTACGGCCAAATTCAGAGGGTAAATTACAACTAGATTCTTTGAATATTGTTTTAAAAAGGGTTTAAACAAAGTGAATGTTTGACAATGCAAAAAATTATATATTATAAATTATAAAATTAAAAACACAGTGAATACATATATAAAAATGAACTTGACTTGCTATATGGAGTAAGGAGGTTAACAATGTTTACAAAACAAGGTCCACGTTTTTTGGTGCACTAATAATAATGTTCCTGTGAATAGAAAGTAAAGCCAGCCCGTTAAGTCTATTTGTCTATATGTACTGTTTTTTAAGTAAGTCTTCAGTATTCTCAGGCTGGAGAAAGTCCTCTCCACGGTCGCAACAGAAACGAGAAGAACTACTAGAAGTTTCAATAGGGTATAAATATTGGGAAAGAAAGTCTTATCACAGTTTGCTAGAGAACCAATAGCAGTTTTCGAAATAGTCTCAGGTTTTTCCTGACTCCACTTTTCCTTCCACAACATAAACTCACTATGCACAATCTCTTTCAACGACAAACCTTCTTCGTGAAACTACAGCAGCTTCCAATGAACAAAAATCAGTTTTAGTACAAAATTGTGGAAGAACATTTTGTAAGGGTGCAACTGTTTCCTTGTGGAATTCAAAGCGCTCCTTCAGTGAGCTACAAAATTCATCCAGGTATAGTATATAAACAGCTCGTCGATAATATTCTTCTTCTTTTGTATATGGGACATTGGTGCGCGCGGTTTGAAGGCGGCAAACTCGTGGAATTTCATCTTTGATGCTGAGAAAATGACTTCACCTGATCATACAAGGCATTCTTTGACAGCACATCTAGGACAGTCATGACGTTTCTCAAAACCTGATAAAGATCTATGTTTTTTTGTTGAAGCTTCTCAGATAGGTTGCGTGTGGTTGACAGCATTCGGCTCAAAACAAAAAGGTTGACAAGGAATGGGGATTGACTGATAGCACTAATAAGAGCAAGTGCCTTGCATGCTGAGTCACTTGATTCATCTTCTATTTTAGAAAGGTAGATAACGATGTCAAGCCTTTCCACCCATCGTGTTTCGCATAGTGAAATAAGTTTCTTCTTCTTTTGTTCAGGTCAGCATTCAGTTATTGTTGATATCAATATCTCTGTTCTTTTGGCTGATATATACAAGAATCCACAAACTTCTTTGATGACACCCATACAGTTTCTTATAGAGGGCGTGTTGCTTGCATCCGACAGACAAAAGTTTAAAGTGTGTGAAGAACAGTGCGTATATAGGGCTAATGGTAAATTTTGTTTGATCGAAGCTTGTACTCCTCTGAATTACCCACTCATCATGGCAGCGCCATCGTATCCTTGGCCTCTCATTCTATTTAAGTCAAGCCCTAAAGTTGACAAGGTATCTAATAGTGTCTTAGCCAAGCTCGCACCAGTAACGTCATAAACAGGGACAAATGCTAGAAAATCTTCTCTGATTTTGAGAGTGTGGTCTTCAACATATCAGATACAAAGAGAAAACTGTTCAATTTGGCTGATATCAGTGGTTTCATCGGTTAAACCGGAATAAAAAATAGACTTTCTGACATTTGCCACAATTTTACACTGGATCAAGTAACCAAATGTGTGAATTACTTCGTTTTGAATAAAAGAACTTGTATACATCGTCTTCCCACCACTGATCAATAGTTGGTCTTTAACAATATTATCTCCACTGTTAGCTCGGTTTCTTAATAATGATCTGAAATTTCGGTCATTTTGTTCTAGTTTTTCTAGGCGTATAGAGTCGCGATAACCTCTTAGAGCTATCTGCTGCCTCCCGCAAAATCTTATTGTTTGTATTATAGGAATCAGCCTTTTTCTATTATTCTCAACACCCAATCGCTTTTGTGCATTTACTTGAGTGATAACGGTTTCTGCTTTTTTCTCAATTATGGCTTTTGTATTTTCAGCAGTCAACACATATTGTTTTATGATATGAGAGATTTTCGTTTTTGCCAAACACTGCTTTAGCTTTTTTTAAATTTGTAAAGATCTGGGTTACTAACGCGCTTGTTACTTGGTGATCACCTTTCCCTACCTTTTCGTTGTGGGAAAATAACACACAGTATTTACAAAAAGATCCAGATTTCTCCTCCGAATAAGCCAACCACTTAAATTCCTTTAGCCATTTCAAGGAAATTTGTATCCAGGCTGTTTCCAAATATTTTTCAATAATGTAATTTTTTTCAATATTTGTTAATGACCGAACGGAATTCCTCTGACAATAGTTTCCAATACCGTAAATGTTTTTTTCTTTCTTGGATACTGTCCTCCATAGATGAAACTAGAACTATATTAGCAGTGCTCGTACAAGCCACATCCCATGAAGCACTGTCACCATCAGGCTTATTTGCACTTTGTCCTTTCGCAACACCACCAAATTTAGGGATTTTACTAACAGATTTATTCACACATTGTTTTTTTTGCAAAAGTTGTGAATTGAAGCTTTGTCTCTCCATTATGCATGCGGTTTATTACCAACAATAATACATTAATAAAGCACGTAAACACTTGAAACACTACCCTACTTCAGTACAGCTACGGAGTAAAATAGGTAGGTTAGGAGAGACCGCTTCGTATCTGTCGCACGCGCCAGAGGTGTGCATATAACGCACGGTTAGGAGAGAGACGGCGCGAGACAGAGACCATAAGGGGGGGGGGTCAATGTTTCAACGTAACAGTAGCGCTTAAGGCCTCGTTTTTCGCTATAAAACTGCAAGTTTTATATTTTTGTTTTTTGTTGTCAGTCTGTGTAAAACTCCAATTCACTGTGATATTAAACTTAAACCAAAGGGAAATTGATACTTACTATTTGTCAAAACTAACATTAAATATAAAATATCATATAACAATAAAGGAAACAAATTTCAACAAAAGTTATTACAATGTAAAAAGCTATATTAGATATTAACAAATGTCATTATTTACATTGATACACAATTTTTCAAATTTGACAAAATTGTTTACTACATCTTTAACAATTTTTAACAAACATTACTACTGACGAAGATAACTGTAAGTGTTATCGAAAGGTTTAGATTGTATAATGTAAAGTACGCCATTAAAAATCCCAAAAAAGATAAGTATTTTATTATGAGTGTTAATGGTGAAAGTTTACATTTTCATATGTAAAAATAACATACAAAAATCGTATTCTATCTTCTTGGTAACTTATAAACTTACAAAAACTCTATAAAATTTAAGAAAAGTAAATTGTAACTTTAAAGTTTAAATAAATAATTAAAACAAAACTAAAGAAGTCACTTAAAAATTTTATTTTATTTCTTTTTCGCAGTCTTGGCAAATACTAAGCCTATGTTCCGCACAAAGACTTCTTGAACAAAGTGTACACAACGTCTGTCCCTTTCGATCTTTTTTTCTGGGACAATAAGCATATCGTCCTGGTTTAGAAGAAGCTGCCCTAGCTGGATTTTCTTCTTCAATTCCAGGAATTCCTCTTATGGACATACGTAATTCTTTAGGTAGTCGTTGAGAGTTAACTCTTGTCGTGAGGTGCTCCTCCACTAATGCAAAAGCAAGCTTCTTCAAGTAGTCGCTTCTTTTGGGCCTTCGATCCAACTGGTTGAACTTGTGAACAACCAATGAGTTAATTGCTGCGGCGTCAAGTATCCCATAAAATATTCGTAATGCCACCTAGGAGTTTTTCTTGCGACCGTTGCAAAATGACACAGGTGGCCAAAGGTGTCAACACCACCTTTGGTCCTATTATAAAATAGGATAATTTCAGGCTTGTTTGACTCAGCGTCGATTAATCCTTGATCGTGCATTGTCGACAGCAGCACTACGTTCTTGTTCTTTCTAGGAACAAACGAAACTAATGTTGATATTTCATCAAATACGAACTGGCAAGAAGAAACCGGTTTGCCTTTAGTTTCAAGTAACTGCATTGGAATATCTGGTTTATTCTTCCGCATTGTTCCAACCATAGTAAGTTTTTACTAGCTAATTCATAGGCCAGTGAGTATGATGTAAACCAGTTGTCCATGGTTATATTTCGGTTGCTTCCTTGAATACCTTCTGACAACTGTAAAACATATTGGGTTGGAATACGTTTATCAGAATCTCTCTCTCTCTCTCTCTCTCTCTCTTCTTTTCCTAAGTATGGAATTGCAGAAGATATATATGAAGTTTTGGCGTCACACATCATTACAATTCTTATCCCGTATTTGTCTGGTTTACTGGACAGGTACATCTTGAAGGGGCATCTTCCTCTAAAATTTAACAGTTGCTCATCAATTGTTAAGTATTCCGAAGGAACATAATTAGATTTACAATTACTAATGAAAATATCCCAAATTTCTCTAATTGCTGAGAACTTATCATTAACGACTCGTTCAGGGCGAGTAGTCTTGTCAAATCTAAGGCAGTTAGTTAAGAAATCAAAACGATTTTGGCTCATTGTGGACCTAAACTGTGGTGGTCCTAGCACTTTGGACCACATATCAATAGTTGTAAGATGGGCATCTTTCAGAACTCCGCTTAGATATAGCAGACCAAATAAAGCAAGTAAATCTGTTGCGTGGGTAGAAACTAAATAACTCAGACATGCATTTTCATATTTTATTTTCTGTCGCTCGATTTCTTGGTTTGTGTGCATGACAACTTTGTCAACCATTTCATCTGTTATGAATAATTTCTAAGTCTTTTTTATGGTCTTTACATTTTTACCATTATCTTTAGGACCAGGTAGACGAATCACAAAATTTTTCTTAGGCGTTCTTGAATTCTTCGAACTACTCGATGTTTTATACCATTTATGTCCATTTTTATCATATACTACTTTCCTTTGAGGCACATCATCTTCCGTTTCGGATTCTGCGTCCAGTTCATCTTCCTCTCTATCGTCCGTTATAATGCAGTCCTCCTCCTCGCTCTCTTCGTCTTCAAAAATTGAACATTTCCATCTTGATCACTAACATGTACTTCTTGCCAATAACGGGCCAATTCTGCATCAGTCAGAGTTCGTTTGGAATTGTATGACATTATTACAGCTTAAAACAAAAAACATTCATAAAGTATCTAAAAATTAACACAAATACAAAAAATTACTTAAGAGAATTTTCTGTCGCACGAATCACCCCGTGGGGTTGTATACAACCCTGTCACACAAAACTCAACTTATAAAAATAAATATTCAACTCAACTAAACGACACGTGTACACACTAATGCTACATACACTAGACTAAAGGTAAATAAACTCGTAACCCCCATTCGTACCCTAGTGTCTGCGTAATACAACTTCTTTGAAGCGACGGGTCGCCGGCAACCACACGGTGTGATTCTAGGGTTAAAATTCGATTTAGACTCCATGCCCTTGAAGTACTGTCTCATTCTCATTGAAACAATGCTAAAGTATAAAATTATGTGAATCTTATGCAATTCGCATGGAAACTTAAAATCAATAGAATTAATACAATCATAATAATTCCTTCATACATGTACATTTCCACCGTCGGATGTGTTAAAAATCCTCTTGTTTAGAAATTTTTTAATTCGGCAATCGACATATTTACAAAAGTACTGACGTACTGTCACTTGATAATCCTTTCAAGCAGCTGCACTTTTCATGTTCTATGGTTACATGCATAATACATAGGGTAATTGAATCCGTGATTATATTCGAATTAAAATAGATATTTATGTATTAAGGGCATAATCAGAAGATTATGGCTCGAGGGAATGTTAAAAGCCCGACGCGAAGCGAGGGCTTAATTCTGAGCCATAATCTTATGCCGTGGTAACTAATGTTTTATTTTATTTTGCACCATGAAATTGGAACGAAATTTTAAAAAGATTCAGTATTTTCGGCAAGCTTTTAAATGCAAATGCAGTGAAATAAAGTCGACAGTAGGCTAATTTGTTGTTACTAAGATACTGTGATATTGCCAAGGTACTGTTTGTTTGTAAATAATTTGCATTCTAAAATGGAAGGTGAAAACGCAAAAACTTATTCACAAGAAATTTTAGATGAATTTGAGGCCAGGCAAAATAATTCAAGTAAATCGAAATATTTATACATAAAAGAGTACGAAAAGTTTTGCGGGTGGCGGAGCACAAAAAATGTGTCCACAAAATGTGATGAAAAAGTTGTGATGGCATACAGGTCTCAAACGGTAAGGGATTGTATATATACATTAGTCAATTATCTCTATTCAATAAATATCTATTTTTGCAGTCAAAGATCTATAAGTCGTCGTCACTGTGGTGTTTATATTCTAAATTGAAAAAGATGTTCAAGTTGCAGGAAGATGTTGATATATCTCGTTTTTCCATGCTCACAAAATTCATGAAGAATAATTCTGTAGGTGATCAAGCTAAAAAGTCCTATGTATTGCAACGGCATCAAATTGAAGAATTCATGTTGAAGGCGCCTGATCATACGTACTTGTTAGTTAAGGTATAACGATTTTAGTTTTTTTTTCCAATTCTCATTATAAAAATTATTGTATTTTATAGGTTGTCACAGCCTTTGGTATTTTTGGAGCATGCCGTCGCGAAGAACTGCACGATTTGGCTGTACAGGACGTAACAACTGAGGGATCAGTTCTATTAGTGAAGATAAAAAAAACCAAAACTTATACTTCGAGGCAATTTACAATTGTACCAAGCGATGGATTGGTTGATTACGTCTCTTTGTACCGAAAATATGCAGCATTATGACCGGAACATACTAAAATTGACAGCTTGTTTTTGTCGTATCATAATGGCAAATGTAGTGTTCAGACTGTTGGGAAAAACACCTTAGGCAAAATGCCGAGGATAATAGCAGAGTTCCTCAATCTACCGGACGCCCATAAGTACATAGGGCACTGCTTTCGCAGGAGTGCGGCGCGATTTTTGCAGCAAGCGGCGGTGATACAAGGGCACTGAAGCAGCTTGGTGGATGGCGATCGGATAAAGTAGCCGAATCATATGTAGAGAATTCTCTGCAAAATAAGATTAAAATTGCTCAGAACATTATTGGTACAGTAGCTATAAGTATACCACAAAACGGCGAAATCCATCCAATTGTATTTTCAATTTTTATAAAGAATAAGTTTCATTACTATTATTTTTATTAATAAAGGTTGTATAGTAATGTTGTTGTTTCAATAATTCTTTCAACTTACGTGACATGTCATGTCATGTGTTTGCTGGCAATCATGCTGCTTAGCAACAATGACATTTCCGTGCTATAAAGACCACATTACGCCCGCATTTGGGGGCGTATAAAGAACATTATGGTGGCAAAATAAAATAAACTAAATAAAGCTGTTTATATTACTCTGTGTTTATTTTCAAAATAAATGCTTAAATTATCAAGAGTCCTAAACCTAATTAATAATTACAAGAATATGACAGCATTTTTGTGCTGTGGGCGTGTGACTGTTCTGTTCTGTTATGTCTACGTTCTACATACGGGTATTCCCTCGGATTATTATACACAACATATCATGTCAGTTAAAATTTACAAATGTTTATTGTTTGTAAGGTAATCAAGATAATGAATATATTAAATGATTACTTTCTACTGGAGGTACGAATAGTAATGAGTACTTAAAAGTAACGATCTCTAACCTATCTTACTCCGTGATGCGAGTCTATATAGTGTAGGCTGGCCCCTCTGTAATATCTTTGTCTCCAGCATCTCACTACCACAAGCGTGCGTTATCTGGACACATTTCAGCGTCCGAGTTCCTTCCCCTAACCTACATATTTTACTCCGTAAGTAGAACACAACACAGTGAATCTTAACAAGAAACGTAAACAAACAAACAACTGCTGAACTGAACGTAAATGCTGCTGGAACTAAGTTGCCAATTTTTTTAAACTTGCCGGCGCCAAAAGATGTCGCTAGAGTCGCCCAAAATCTCACAATAAAACCAAATTCTGAACATAACTTGTACAGTGTGTTCAATTACAACTCTAGAATTTATTAAGTAAAGCAATTTATAAAGTTATCTGAACTATTTTAATAATATTTAGTTGTTGAAGTTTTATTTATCATTATTGAATACAGAAAGAGTATATTTGTATCTTCTAATTCTTTGCGATGATCGTACATACTTATATTAAATTTTTCCAAGATATTTGTAGTTGGTTGAAACGTTTTACAACATCTCCTTATAATGAAATAATACCTAATACGTACCAGCGACTCTAACAAGCTTAAATCTATTATTTTTAATTTTTGATTTAATAATGATCATACCAGAAAATATTCTTTCCACTGTGGCATTACTCAAAGTCAAACTCAACGTAACAAACCAGTGGCAGTGACAACGCATCTTAAGGTAATCAGTAAGTCGACAACTGCACTAAATCAGTTGAATGATTAATTGAACGACTAAAACGAAGGTATAGTATTGTCGCCCAATACGCAATAACTTAAAAAAATTATCGACCACATTGCGATAATCGCCAAACTCCAGAATCGCATATGCACCAATTGGCGATTAATCGCCCAAGTTGGCAACGATGGGTGGAAATGAGCGCCTCTAGAGGCGACGGCTGTTGTTTATCCGCGCATGCGCAGATCGCCTCTAGCTGTCAACTTCCCAAGACTACATTGAATTCTTACCAACCAAACCACTCACTGTTGACTCGAACCTCTATCAGCTTTGACTAATTACGCATTACAATAATTAATAAATAAATTTTTCTTACATTTTCTCATTTCGGAGCGCCCGCCCCTGCCCCCCTCCCCTTACATTCGCCGCTGATGTAAGGTAGTCACCATAGTATATGCTCATGTGTGTATGCTAATAGCACCATGTTGTAAGTTATAGTTTTCTTACAGGTAACTTGCGTTGTCAAAAACACAACAATAATTAAACCGTACCTTACATAGTTTGATGAACAAGAAATAAACACCCGTGATAATAGGTAATAAGATAATACTTTAGAAAGAAATTCGACAAGTAAGTAAAGACAAAAAGTGCTATAAATAAAAGCAGACATGAGCTCGAAAAAACATATTTTATAAATGTATTAAAAGATAAGCTAGAATTAATTAAAATAACCAAATAAGGCAGAATGTAAACTTTAATTTGGTGTTTGTGTGCATTGTAGTTGTAGTATACAAAGCTTGACTTGTGTAATTAAATTTGTGAAAAGCAGTTTTACAAGAGTTTTATTTATGGTTAACTGTTAAAGTTATGCTTTCCATATTTCGCATTTCATAATTTCTAATATTAATCATTAAACTGTAGGTGTAAGCTAAATACATTAATATAGTGGTAGCTCTTTGACCCTGGAATATATACGCGATATTTCTCAAGAAGTGTATTCTTAGATAGTGTTAATGTTACAGATAAACCCTTCTCGAATATTCAATCAATTAATGTACCTCGAATCCTTATAACTAATTACCTTGTGGACAAATAAAGATATATTAATTATAAGTGAGTCAGTTTGCTTTGAAGTGTGTGGTGCACTGGATATATAAAATTTACAGCAATTTCCAAGTTTGTGGCTAATTACTACCAGACGAACTTCTCTCAATTTAAAGTGACTTCGCATTTTTGCTGTTTTGATTGGGCCAGCTTAAGCATAAGATTATCTTTTATCATTAAAATTGCGAAACGGAAACTATACTTAAATATAAAGATCTATGAATTAAAAGTCGGTAAAGTTTATTTAAAACTGCCAAAGGTTTAAATTTTTTCACATTCGGAAAGTTAATGTTCAACCTTTTTAAGATATATGTAAATTGAAAAATAGGAGCGTAAATAATTATGAATATAACGCGATCTCATAATACAAATTCAAAGAGACTGCTTTTTGATTGCAAAATAGATTATTTTTTATGATACTTTAATTTGCAATTTTGACCACTGGGATGACTCAGAGCAATATCGATTCTGCTACTGTTACTCAAACCAGAATGAAATGTGCTTAAATTTGGTGAAGTACTTGCATATCTCTTAGCTAACTTCAATCTCTGAGTTCTTTATTAACAAGTGTACGTTTACATTTTTTAATTTTCGCATTAAAAATGCCGCAACATTTTTATCAGAAAGGTTAATTTAGTTTACCAAGGTTTTTTTTTCCTCTCAATAATTTACGATACATTTTCAATTATGATTTAGGTTTTGTTCATTATGAATTTCTCCATAAATTAACACGTTTTTTAAACCGGTCCAACTTAGGGAAAACCTATAAAAAATGTGAACTAATTTCGTAAACAAATTCATGCAACCAATCTATGTCACATTTTACATTCCTGGCGTAAAACAACAGTTACAATAATGGAATGGGCCCAGCTGAGGACAAAATGGAGTGGGTGGAGGCCACGCCTACTCTCACCAAGTGGGCCCGCCCCTTTTTTGTCGGCTTCTTTTCGGGGGTCATTTGCAACACCTTGATGGTATTTTCACCCCTAATTAGGGCCATTTTGGTAGTGTTAAGAGTCTTTCTGGCAGTCCAGCCCCTAGAGGATAAACAAGCGCGCGCAGGGTGCGGGGTGGGGGTAGATACGTGAATAGATTATGACACGTAATTAAATTCCGCCGTCATTTTGTTTTTATTATGAGTCAATTAAGTTACGGCGCCATTTTGTGTTTAATTATGACGTCATAATTAAATTCTGGAGCTATTTTGTTTCTAATTATGAGTCATAGTCAAATTGCGTCATCACCCTTTTGTTTTTAATTATGAGTCACAATCGAATCGCGTCATCACCCTGTTGTTGTTAATTATAAGTCAAGCTCAAATGATTTTAAAAATTTATACTTTTCAGTCGTGCGCTACACTTTCGAATACTGCTCTCAAGTATGGTCACCTTATCATTCCTCATGGATTGTTAAAATCGAAAAAGTTCAACACAAGTTTTTACGATTCTTTTGGTACAAATCAAGTCCACATGCGTGTGATTTTTCCCATATGAGTGCTCTTATCTCTATAAAAAGCAATACTTTATTTGCCAGACGAAAACTCTTGGATCTGTCATTTCTCTTTAAATTACTAAATGGTTTACTTGACTGTCCCTTGCTTCTTCAATTGATCACATTTAATATTCCTGGAAAAATGGTAAGACATATTAATCCCTTTTGTGTTAAGCATTACAAAATGAATTATCTCCGTAACGTGTCTCTCGTAAGGTTTATGCGCTTAGTAAATTCCTGCACAACCCTCGATTTTTTGCAATATCTCTCGATACATTCGAACTAAAGGTTACATTTCTAATTTCTAATGACGATGCTTCCTTTTGTACTCAATATTACAATTAAATGAATTGTAGTGAAATGATTTACTCGGCTCGTGTTTTCCTATCCAGTTATAATGTTATAGCTTAATAAAATTGTATATAGCTTTTTACAATTATTCTAATAATTAATCAAATGTTATTAGCAATCCTTATTATACTTAAAGTCTATTTTTGTACATTTTCAAATTATTGTATCTTTTGTTTTGGGGTTTTCCTGTTAATAAACATTATTATTATTATTATTATTATTATTATTTTTTTTTTTGTGGAGGTGGGGAAATCCTTTATGGACATCACCGACTCATTGCGGTGATAGTGTGGGAGTTTTCAAACTGGCATACCCACTAAAACCCCTCCTCGGTGCATCAGCTGCTCAAGCTATTAGAACCAAACCCTTTACTTATGCGAACTCAGCATTATACGAATATGCATGTACAGGTGGGTAGCAATAATTCTTAATACACAAGTAACTATACTAACCTTTATAGCATTATCCATAACCATAAGCTACACTTCTATAGTTCCTCAAATAGGTGCGTCGCCTTTAAGAAGCTTAGCGTTTTACTCATTTTTTCTTTTTCTTTCAGATTTTCAGCATATCTGTTTTGAAGATCCCAGATCCTTCTCTGTTCGGCATACTTTGGACACTCGCATACTAGGTGGGTAGTGCTTATTGGAATTTGACATTCGTCACACATTGGTGGTTGTTGGCCACTTAACAAGTGTTTATGTGTGAGTGTCGTATGTCCTATTCGTAGCCTGTGCACTATAATTGCATCTCTTCTTGTTAGGCCCGTTAACTCGTATCCTACCTTGACTTCCGGTTTTATGGATCGAAGTACTGTGTTGTTTTGATCCCAGGATTGCTGCCATTGAGTTGTGATGAATTTCTTTATGGAAATATTTGTTAGGAGTTCATTTCCCCCCTGTTCCTCTATTACCCTTTCATAATTTACCCTTTCTAAGCATTCTTGTACCCTTCTGGCAAACGGTCGGGTAATTGTAGGTCTGTTTCGGTACAGGTTATTGGCCTCTACAAGTAGCTGGTTGTTGGGGTTACTTGGTGTAGTCTTTAATCTCATTGCATTTGTCAACATCAGCATATTCCTCTTGAGATCTAAAGGAATCATGCCTGATTCGCAGTGGAGGCTGCTAACCGGGCTGGTTGGAAAAGCACATATTCCGTATCTGATACCCAAGTGATGTATCACATCTAGCTTTCTTAGAATGCTCTTTCGGGCCGATGAGTAGACTATTGAGCCATATTCTAGTCGCGATAGTATTAAACTTTGATAGATTCCGAGCAGACTCTTGGGGTCGGCTCCCCATTTTGTGTGTGCAAGGCATTTTACCAGGTTCATTTTGGCTTTGCACTTACTAACGAGAGCATTAATATGCTGACACCACGTAAGCTTCCTGTCGAAAATCAAGCCAAGGAATTTAGCATTGTCGGAGCAATCTATAAGGGTCCCGTTCAGGTACAAGAGCGGATCGTAGTGCGGTCTTCTCAGTCTGCAGAAATGGACGCATTGCGTCTTTTCAACCGAAAACTGGTAGCCGACTTTTGATGTAGCGGTTGTTATTATATCAATCGCTGTCTGCATCTGCCCTACAGCTGCACCAATAGTTTTGCCCGTTGTCAAGAAAGCCACGTCATCTACGTACATGTACTTTGCTACCACACAATCAACGTCTTTGCAGATTTCGTTGATGGCAATAGCAAAGAGAGTACAGCTTAGAGTTGAACCCTGCGGTACGCCGTTTTCAAGTCCCTTTTCTCGGGACAGTATGTTTCCAACTCGCACTCTAAACCTCCTATTGCTAAGGAAGGATTCGATAAACAACGCCATGTTACCCCTGATTTCATATTTGTGTAGGTTTCGCATGATACCCTCTCTCCAGGTCATATCATACGCACCTTTGATATCGAAGAAGACAGCTACTGCATGTTCCCTCTTCCGAAAGGCTTCCTGGATGCGGTACTCTAGGCCTACCAAATGATCGATGGTGGACCTGCCTTTCCTAAAGCCGGCCTGGTATTCTACTAGTATGCTGTTTTCCTCCAGGTACTTCTGAAGTCGCGCGTTTACCATCTTCTCCAGTAGTTTACCCAAACAGCAAATGAGGCTAATAGGCCTATAACTACTGGGGGCGGTGGGCTCTCTTCCTGGTTTGAGGATAGGGGTGACAATGGCGCTCCTCCATTCTTCAGGGTATGTACCACTAAGCCAAAGCGTATTGTATAGGCTTAGCAATACTCTTTTTATGTCGCTCGTTAGGTGCTTAAGCATTTCATTGGAAATCGTGTCACTACCGGGTGCTGATAGTTTGAGGGTGTCAATCGCTGTATCGAGGTCCGTCATCGTAAAGGCTAAGTTGTAGCATAGTTCTTGACTGGCACTGAAGTCGAGTTCAGTTTTGTGCAGGGGCAAACTATCTCTAAATGCTTGGGTGTAATTTTCGGAGCTACTTACACCAGCAAAGTGCTGCGCAAGAGCATTTGCAATTTGGTTACTATCCTCTACAGTGTTTCCGTCGGACGTCTTTATACTAGTAAGTATGTGCGTTCTACGTTTGCCATCCATGCCGCTAACCTTTCTCCACACTTCACGTATTTCAGATGTTGGCGTTATAGTAGACGTGTAGTGGCTCATGTATCGCGCTTGCATTTCAGTACCACTCGTCTGCACTCTGCCCTCAGCCTTTTGAAAGTGATCAGATTTTCTATGGTGGGGGTTCTTCGGAATCTGTTGAAGGCAGACTTCCGGTCCCTGATCGCTTGGCTGACGTCACCGTTCCACCAAGGGACAGAACACCTTGGAAGCTTGCCTTTGGTGAGTGGAATGCTAGCCTCGGCACTTTTCACGATAGCATTGGTGATAGAGCTTACGTCTAAGCTATCAGGTGCGCGCAGGTTGAACGCGAACCGTTCCCAGTCTGCCTTGGCCGTATCCCATCTCTTCGCCGTATTTTGCGCCGGGGTCGGTATGCATGTTTCTGTAATGATAGGGAAGTGGTCGCTGTTATGTAAGTCCTCTATCGTTCGCCAGGTAAAACGTGTTGCTAAGCAACTAGACACGATAGTTAGGTCTATGGCTTCTACGATATTGGAGATGGTATTGAAGCTAGTCGGCTTGCCTGTATTTAGTAAGACCAGATCGTCGGTCTCCAGCCAGCACTCTATCACACGTCCCCTTGAATCCATTTTCCGCGATCCCCATTGCAGATTATGTGCGTTGAAGTCACCCATCAACATCAGCGGCTTTGGTAGCTGACGTACGACTTCCTCGAGATCTTGTACCGTCCAGTTGTATTCAGGTAAGTATATATTGGCAAGGGTGAACTTAAGCTTACCGCCGATGGCGACTGCCAGTACCTGTAGCTGGCTATTGATAGGTAATCTATCATATACGACGTCGCTTCTCATCAGTATAGCTACTCCTCTCCTGCCTGTCTGACGCAACTGCGGTTCTTTTCGTTCCACATTGTACCCTCTCAGAGCATATGGTTGTTCTTGTCTGAGATGGGTCTCTTGGATACAGAAACACATTGGATTGTGCTCTTGTATAAGGAGCTTAACGTCGCAATACTTTGGAATAATCCCTCTAACGTTCCATTGAAGGACTTTATCCATTGATAAGATAATTAAATAAGACAAAACAGTTAAAAGAGCACATAGATAAATAAATAAACAGGTAAGTATATGAACAAAGGACAAACAGATAATTAGACAAACGATGCTTTACTCAAAAATATCTATGCGGCACAATATCTACAAGTAGTCCCATAAGGATGTTCGTGTTTTGTATGAATTTAGACTGTTTCTCTGTTCGGGTTTCTATCAGTATCCCATCCTTCATTTTTTTGATCATCTTCAAGTCTCCAAATACACTATATAACGCATTGCTTATCAAGAATGGACTCACCTTATCGAAGTTGAGCCCATCTTTTCTCTTAACGACCAGATACCGGGATGAACCCGTCACCTGGCTCGCAATCCTGCTTTCTACAACAGGGGTTTGGGGGTTACTCTGCGATAGCGGTGCCCCAACCGCTCCCATTTCAGAGGATGGGTCCTCTTGTTGAATTGAGGAAACGTTCATTTTGTTCCCACGAAACTGGAAGAAATGTATGTCCACTGCAGTAGTGCTCCATACTACAGTAAGGCTATATACAACGAAGTTCGCAATTTTCTTCGAGGTTTGGCCGCTAGTGACTGATCTACCCCCAGCCATCCATCCCCTCAGCACGGCCAACCTTGGGATTAGGGTTTTTTTTAATAGTGGTTTCCTTCCACGCGGTCCGGGCGGTTAAACCAAGACCCCCGGTCCTCAGAGCACTGCGTACACCAAGCAATAATTGTGTGATCCTGGTGGTCGTTGCAGCCTCTTACAGATTACGGTTTCTTACACTCTGATGGTCGAGTGTAAGCCTCTCTCGTTTGCCATGATGAGCATGTTGCCCAGGGAGCACCGACGTGGAGGTGAGAGTAGGATTTTGCTTATTATTATTATTATATTTTTTTTTTGTTTACATAGGGCGTCGACTTCTGAGGTCATTGGCCCATATCTTGGGGACTACAGTTTTTCAAAAATGTTTGTAGTTTTTAAGAAATCAATCAAGGCCACAATGTTTCTTGACTCTTTTAAATACATGGTCCAATTCCCTTCAATGCCGAAAATTTCCCGCATGTTATCCAACATGGGGCAGTAGAAAAAGTGGACGACACTGGTCTCTTGATTACAAAAATGGCAAATCGGTGGATGTCCGTTACTTAATAAATAAGAGTGAGTCAATGCTGTATGTCCTAGTCGTAGACGGTGCAATTTACTCGCCTCGTATCTCGGTAGCGCAATTGGAAAGGACCAAGGGGAAATCTTCGGCTTAACAAGCCTCAGTGCAGTATCACGGGCATTCCATGTCCGCTGCCACCATGACATTACACACTCCATGCAATACCTGCGGAGGTCTGAATGCTTTACCGTGTCAACGTCAACACCACCCTGTGCTTCTGCAGCTTCTCGCGCAGCAGCGTCTGCTGTGTCATTTCCATTGATTCCTACGTGGCTAGGGACCCAAAGAAACGTAACAACTTTCCCTGTCTCTTCCAACCACACCAGAGTATCTCTACACATCTGGACGAATAATAATAATAATAATAATAATAATTATTATTATTATTATTACTATTATTATTATAATTAAATTTTGTCTACCTCTGTTTTGGCGGGAAATTTGAAATAGTATTCTAATCAGATTGTATTATTTTTGTAATTGGCGGGAGATTTGAAATTGTATTCTAATAAGGGGGCCCTCATGCTGTCTCATAAGGCAAGGTTTAGGATTCCGGAACATGTTCTAGAGCCTTCGCCCTCTGTTACGGACCCTCCTTATTCTGCTTTTAATTATACCCGTCATAATTAAATTCCTCATTTTGTTTGTGTGCCATCCTGGCAACCATTTCTGATTTTGGCGAGAAATTTGAAACAGTATTCTAGTAAGGGGACTCTCACACTAAATCATAAGACCGGTACTTGTTCTAGGTTCTTCACCCCCTTGGCGAAATTGTATTCTAATAAGGCGCCCTCATACTATCTGATAAGACAGGTATAGGACACCGGAACTTGTTTTTGGGCCTTCGCCTTCTTGTCAAAAGACTATAAAAACTATAAAAACTATAATTAGGAAAAATCTGAAAATTTGGTAGTCTACTAATGTCAATGGGGGACATACGGATAAAATATTTTTAAGATGGCGGCACTTCCGGTTGTACCAGACGTCGATAGTACCTTGCTTGTTTTCAATGCGACACCCTGCATATTATTAAATTTTTGGATTCTACGGTAAATTCTTAATATATTTCATGTATAATGTCCTATATCCAAACCCAGCCGTTTTTGACATATTAAACATTTTATGTCAAAAATGACGTTTGCAGACCCGTAAATAACTATTAATTTCTCCTATATGGCTGCCTTTGTTACCCAATTTGAGTTTGTTTCCTTATTGAACATAACTTACTCTAGCAGACTTCTATAATATTTCCACCGTTAATAATACAGGGTGCTCAAATAATGACAATAAAAATAAAATTGAAAAAACCGTCAAAAGTCAATTTTTCCAAATGCAAATCCCCTATTTTTACAATTTTATCTTATTTGGTTTTAAAAACTAGACTAACTTTGTATAAGGTTGTCTATACCTAAAATTTGTAGTTTTCAAAATATTGGCAATTTAAGATTTTTCTATTGCTTGAATGCCTTTATAAATTATTGTTAGATGGCCATGACTGCGTTAAACGTTAGGAAACAATGAAGTATCAAGCAAATGTCACTTTGTTAAAAATTCTCAATAATCATACCGGGAAGATTAAATTACACCAACGAAGATTATTTGAATCTATTTATTATTTACGGAAAATGTGATAGAGTCATTTCAAGAACATGTGGCACATTTGCCATTCGATATCCAGAAAAACAGAAACCATTACCAAAAACTGTAAAACGAATTATAAAAAACTACAAGAGATTTGGATCCGTAAGGGCAAAAGTGCGGAGAAATAAACCAGTTCCCGAAAATATAGAAATCGCAATTTTGGGATATTTTGCCATATATCCAACAATATCTACAGGGCAGGTAGCACTAGAATCAGGAATATCTAAATAATCGATATTAAGAATTCTGTGGAGCACAAGTTGCACCCATACAAGTTTTCCAAAGTTCAGCATTTAAAGGAGATTGATTTTCCACGAAGAGTGGAATTTTGTGAATTTATTTTACTTCGGTCACAAGAAAATTTTCTTTTTTTTTTGATAATATTATTTGGACGGACGAAGCTAAATTTACAAAAAAATGGGGTTTTTAATCGGCAAAATTCCCATTATTGGAGCAACGTAAATGCACATCCATTTAGAGAACAAAATTTTCAAGAATTCTGGCAATTTAACGTCTACTGTGCCATAAGAATTGACGGCGTTGAGGCCCTACAATTCTATAATAATAATAAAATAACTTACGCACTTATGAATTATTTTACACATAAAACATGTTTATTAGCTTGTAGGTGAGCGTTAGCTTAACATCTTGCGCAATATTGAAGTTAACTATTTAGACAACTTGCCACTTGCTGATCATAGAACTCTATTTTATCAGCACGATGGGGAGCCCCGCATAATAGTCACGTAGTTAATAATCATCTTCAATACTTATTTTATGATCAATGGATTGCCAATAATGGACCAAATCTTTGGCCACCCCGCTCTCCAGACTTAACAGTATTGGATTTCTTTATTTGGGGAACAATAAAAAATAACGTTTATAACCCAGCAGTAACCACCATGGATGACTGCATGCAGCGAGTTAGAACAGCATTTGACGAGTTTAATCCTCAGTCAATTAGTAGGGCCACCCATGAAAAATTGCTGCTTAGGTGTGAAAAATGTCTTGAAGTTCAAGGGCGTCAATTTGAACATTTATTAAAATTAATTTTGTAATTTTTCTGTTTCTTATTTGCGATTTCTATAAAAATGTTAACTGGTTTATTTCTCTGCACTTTTGCCCTTACGGATCAAACCTCTTGAAGTTTTCTATAATTCGTGTTACAGTTTTTGGTAATGGTTTCTGTTTTTTTGGATATCACATCGCAAATCTGTCACATGTTCTTGAAATAACTCTATCACATTGTCGGTAAATAATAATAATAAATTATTGATAATTTTTAACAAAGTGACATTTGTTTGATACTTGATTGTTTCCTAACGTTTAACGCAGTCATCGCCACCTAACAATAATTTACAAAGGCATTCAAGCAATAGAAAAATCTTAAATTGCCAATATTTTGAAAACTACAAATGTTAGGTATAGACAACCTTATACAAAGTTAGTCTAGTTTTTAAAACCAAATCAGATAAAATTGTAAAAATACGGGGTTTCCATTTGAAAAAATTGACTTTTGATAGTTTTTTCAATTTTATCTTTATTGTCATTATTTGAGCACCCTGTATTAATATCGTTGGAAATATTATACGAAGTCTGCTAAAGTAAGTCATGTTCAATAAGCAAACAAACTCAATTTGGGTAACAAAGGCAGCCGTATAGGAGAAATTAATAATTATTTACGGGTCTGCAAACGTCATTTTTGATATAAAATGTTTAATATGTCAAAAACGGCTGGACATAGGTATAGGACATTATACATGAAATATATTAAGAATTTAACGTAGAATCCGAAAATTTAATAATATACAGGGTGCCCCATTTAAAATAAGCAAGTTACTATCGACTTCCGGTACAACCGGAAGTGCCGCCATCTTGAAAATATTTTAGCCGTATGTCCTCCATTGACATTAGTAACTACTAAATTTTCAGATTTTCCCTAATTATAGTTTTCTCATAATCGATCGATGTCATTCCCGGTGAACCACCCTGTACACAGCTCTTCCTTAAGAAGAAGCAACTGAACTGACAACAATACCTACATGAAAGTGTGCAACGTTTGTAAAAGGTATTCACAAGGAAGCAGAAGTAGCAGGAACTTCCACGAAGAAGAAAATACGTGTTGGTTCATTGTGTAAAACAGAATTAATGAATAATATGAATATGAATATTGAAAATATAAATAATAACTTATTATTAAAAGATAATGGACATACTGTTTTACGTTTGCCACGTTACCATGGTGAATTGTTCTTGGAGTACGATGAAAAGAAAAATTAGCGATTTAGTGAAAAAGCATTTTCGGAAATAACGCAACAGGAATGGCAAAAGCACTGCATTCATGTGAAGACATGTGGGAGAAAGACTGTTTAACAGATTACGTTTTGTTGTATATACTAGTAGTTCAGATGAAGATGAAGGTTGGAGTACAGATTCAAGTGATTAACTTCATGATTGTTGAAATCATATTATTTTTTATGTGACATGATTTCAGTGTTGTCCATAATCTAATTTAAGGACTTAAGCGCTTTATAAAAAGCTCTTTATGAATTATTTTTAGAGCCTTTTATGCAAATAATTGTTACTTAGAGTTTTAAAAAGGCTTAAATTTGTGTGCTTCAAAGCATTATAGATTATTTGCTACATTTTTGAATTTTTGTGTCCGGATGTATCTTTCACCGTTTACGTCCCACAGAGCTTTTGCTGGTTTGAATACCACTTTGTCTACAAGTTATTCTTGTTTAACCTTTTAATACCACAATTTTTTTTTGTTCCGTTATTGGATTTTCCTATGGCACCTCTGGCCAGAACATCAATAACGTTAAATAAGACCCTTGGAATCCTACGTTATCTATTCAAGGTTTCGGTTGAAACTTAAATTTTATACTTAATGAGTCTTCACTCGATGGTTATAGTAACTATTATATACTTTGTTTTCTTACGTTAGTTTTTTTTTTAATTTTAATAAATCGATGTGGAAGGTTGACAATACTTCTGACTCTTCACTTGCAAGCATTCTTACTATGTAGATCAATTCACAATAAGACAATGAGCTGATTTACAGGTAGCTGAGTAACAACGTACTTCTATATCTTGCAAGGGGCTTATAATTAAAGCGTTCAAAGTTTTGTATTGTTTATTATTGCACGCCACGTACTGTGTACATCCTCTAATAGCTAGAATAGAAATGCATAACACTGTAAGACGTAAGATCTTTGGTGTTATATTTGTGTATGTTAATCTTAATTATCAGTCCGTTGTTTATATACACCCAATTTCTAGTTTTAGTTTTTTTAGTGCAACCCACAGAAGTGATAATGCTGAAGTCTTCGATTTTCCTTCGTATGTTTGCCTGTCTACGATAAAATTCGGGCCGTGCACAGCCCATTGTCTTCGGGATTTCGCTTACTCTAGTTGTGCAAAACACAAAAGAGGTAAAAGTTGGTGATCCAGATCGAATTTCATCCTAGAAGCTTGTGAAAAGCTTGCTCTTGTTTAATTTTCTAATTTTCTGATGCTCTCAGAAATTGTACTGTAACGAAGTCTTTACGTTTGATAATAAAATTTACGTTTATTTAGGCAACTTAACATGCATCGCGTGCAGTGTGTGTTGCATATCATAGTTACATAAGAACATGCATTTAATTATTGTAAAAATAGACTCGTACGCATTTTGTTTGCACATTCAATCTAGACGTGTTCTTGTGCAATATACCACCTTAGCGTCGTTTTTGGTTGAGTTAAGAAGGTGGATGTAGCATCCATTGTGGCTTTGTTAAATTAAAAAAAAAAGTGATATATAATTTAATTTGTAGTTATTTTAAACTATTATATAAAAGTTTGAGACGTTTGCTTTTTCAGGCACTTTTATTTTTTTATTTACTTCAACTTTACGTTATACTTTATTTCATTAATCCGCATAATTACTTAACCAACTGCATTTTACCGTTAGTTGGTTTACGGTGTAATTACGTTCAACCAATAACGATGCAATAACCTTTGTTACTAAGAAGTGGAATTTTAATATCCATTATACCAGCAAAGAAATTTATACATTAGGGAATTTTAATTTATCCAAATCCAGTTATATTTCAACTTCCATGTAAAATTTACAAGCGCTTAGTCAGCAAGCCGCCATTACGGAGCCTACAGAAGTACTGTATAATTAAAATAAGGTATTTTATTTCTATTAATAATTCCACAAATAGTTTTACTGAAGTTAAGCAATCGTAACTAACAATAACTTTAAGATGTTCTTATTTATAATCAAAATTTAGGTAGTAAAATCGTTACTAACATTAGCTCTAAAATATTCTCATCTATAATCAAAATTAAAGTAGTAAATAAAGCTTGTTATTGTCGATTTTTTAACTTTATTATATTTATGGTTTACTTGTTTTTCCATAAAATGAGTTGGCGCCCTTTTACTTAGTAATTCAGTTTTAGGTTGAAGCAGCATCAATTTATACAGCGAACAGTTATCAGCTAAAATTGTAGCTGAGGGGTTGGTTGCTCTGGCTTCCAGACGTGGGGCATCGATTTGCAATCTATTGAAGGTTGTTGCATCCCGACATACCTATTGTATTGATATTTAATTAATTAAATTTACGATTATCTTTCTGCATGTTAATGCTGTAAATGTCAGATATTTTCGCTTATGTTTGTAGCAATTCCGAACGTTGATGGCAACCGTATAAAGGTACTGTAATATTTTGTATTTACGATTATTGTAATCTTATTGTATTTTGTGTCTTCTTTGTATGTCATATATTACTATGTCGAATTATGTAGTAGGTGCTCTTAGGAGTGATGTTATTAATGGAACTGAGATACCGTAATGTTGTCGGGGCTGAAAATTTATCGGTTGATGAAAAGCGCAAATTATTACGATGTAAACTAAAGTTAGAAAAAGTCGATTTAAAATGATTTGATTCTTATACGAAAGATGAAATAAACCAAAATGAACAATTAGCTTGTTTAAAAGAAAAACTTCCTCATATTCAGTCTTTAATAAATTTGTATAAAGTTAATTCGACGAAAAGTGAACATCTAAAACTACATACCCGCATTTTACAAATTTTGAAGCGATTAAATTATACAGTGTTTGACGATGAACATGTGCACTTACGTGATTAATTACTTTTGATTATGTAATGATAATATCAAATTAATCGAATCAATGAATGATAATTTAGAACTAAGTACTGACTCACAATATCTTGATAATTCTAACATTTCGATGTCAAATAATGAACCGATTAATACTGCTGTAAATATTCCACCTGAAGATTTTTCAAATTTAGTTAAGAATATTTCTAGATCCTGTTTACAAATTAAATCTAAAATTTAATGGTGGTAAAAAAGATTTTTCATTTATACAAAGGTGTGAAGAATTAATGCTTGCTCGTAATATTTCGAAGACAGATATGTTATTACCTGGAATCGATTTATTTTTTGGAGGGGGTTTTACGTGGTTCCGAGCCATTAGGTCTCAAATAAATTCGTGGGATGAGCTTATTCATATATTAAAAAGCGACTTTTTACCCGAAGGACATGATGAGGTGTTGTTAAATGAAATTAAAAACAGGAAACAGACTTTTGTTGAAATTCCAGCCATCTTTGTTTCTGAAATAACCACTTCATTTTCTCAGTTAGACGTTCCCCCCGCTGATTATGAGCAACTTAAAATTATTATGAAAAATTTACTGCCTTGGTATGCAACGCAATTGGCTTTTGTCAATGTTACCAACATTTTTCATCTTGTTGAATTATGTAAAAAATCTCTAAATTTAAATACAATTCAAATTCAGATTTTCAAAAACAACATGAAAACAAATCAAAATCTTTTACTTCGAATCAAAACAATAAATCTAAAATTAATTTTACTGATGCTAAACCAAAAATTACGAATTCAACTTTCAAAAATTCTAATAGCAATACGGCAAAACGAACGACGACTTGTTTCAAATGTAAACAATTGGGACATACTTATCACACTTGTGACAAGTATAATAATATTACTTTTTGTTACAAATGTGGACATTACTAACTGCCCAAAGTGCAACTTGTTCGGTTAGTTGACAGGTTCCTAACAATTTTACCGAGACTGACAAACGCGTTTGGAAAGAATGGTTAATTAAAGTACATAAATTTTATGGAACTCCAAAAATTATTTCAAAATTAGTTGAAAAAGGAAATGATATTTGACCTTTTATTAGACCTGTTTATTAAACTGTAAGCTCCTAGGTAAGCCCGCAATGTTTATAATTGACTAATATGATTTGAAGTTAAATAGAAATTCTCCCTTTTCATCATTAATTATTGGGTAGAATTGACTTATCCTTGACTATTAATAATATTTCAAAAACAATTTCGGTTATTGTTTCTGAAACTATTACCACTGCACTTACTTTGGGAATAGACTTTTGTCAATTATTTGAAATTAAAGCTTTTTTTGGTGAAAATTCTTTTGTTGCAAATTCTACAGAAACAAATTTTTCAATGATTAAATGTATCGACGATCTTAATACCGATCAAATTACTGAATTGAACCAAGTTATTGACCTTTTCAAAACCTTGACAAATCCAAAATTGGGTAAAACCAATAAAATTTATTCATACTATTAATACTGGTGGTGCCATACCAATTAAACAAAGATATTATCCTTTATCTCCCGCTATGTTGGAACATGCAAATAAAAAAATCGACGAAATGTTAGATCAAGGAATTATTAAATCCAGTTCTTCCCCGTGGAATTCTTCAATGGTTTTAGTTCGAAAGAAAACCGGCGAGTTTAGAATCTTACGTTTAATTTGGCAACTTAACATGCATTGCGTGCAGCGTGTGGTGCATATCATAGTTGCATAAAAACATGCATTTAATTATTTTAAAAATAAACTCGTACGCATTTTGTTTGCACATTCAATCTAAACATGTTCTTGCGCAATAGACTACATTAGCTTCGTTTTTGGTTGAGTTAAGAAGGTGGATGTAGCATCCATTGTGGCTTTGTTAAATTTTTTAGAAAAATGCTACATAATTTCTATGACACGTTATTTTAAACTATTATATAAAAGTTGGAGACGTTTGCTTTTTCAGGCACTTTTATTTTTTTATTTTAATAATCCGCACAATTACTTAACCAACTGCATTTTACCGTTAGTTGCTTTACGGTTACTAACATTAGCTCTAAGATATTCTTATTCATAATCAAAGCTAAAGTAGTATATAAATCTTGTTATTGTCATTTTTTTAACTTTATTATATTCATGTTTTACTTGTTTTTCCATAAAACGAGTTGGCGCCCTTTTATTTAATAATTTAGCTTCAGGTTGAAGCAACATCAATTTGTAACGCGAACATATCTATATATCTATATATATATATATATATATATATATATATATATATATATATAAAAGCTACATGTGATATTTATGAACCCCGCTTATCTTAATCTCCGACTGAGCAAAAGGCACAAAACCTACTGGGTTATAACCACACCTTTATCAGCTAAAATTGTAGCTGAGGTGGTTGGTTGCAGTACTATATAAGTTAAAACGTAAAATGACAGCTTTGTCAAGTGCGGGCGTATTTTTACATTCTAAATTTCATTCACTTTAAAACAGTATTTTAAATATGAGTAAAATTATATAAAAACACTCACAGTACGTAACATACTATTTAGAAAAGTAAATTGTAAATTGAATAACATGCACATGCATCTAGAAAACTTGCGAAAACTTTATGCGGGATTACAGGTTACATATACAGGACTAGACGAAACTTAACCTCTGAGGAGGAGGTACAAAGAGAAGTTCAGTACTACACGAATGAGGAAGAATTAGCTAGAGAAACGGAGTGGATTAGAAAGAAAAATAGGACAAAAAGAAAAATGGATAAATCACTAAAACCTCCACAACAAAGTGCAAAACCCTTAGTGAAAGAACAAAGGCAATCAAAAACTAAAAGCGTACCTCCACCGCCTCCAATAATAGTAGACGGAATAAACAATTTTAAGCGCTTCATGAATTAATAGCCAATATGAACACAGGGTTCCAAATTAAAATCATTAACGATATTGACATCAGAATTAATGTTGAGAATGGTGAAAAGTACCAAACTCTCAAAAAAGCTTTGAGTGAGCATAGATATTCATGGTATTCCTATGAAATTAAGGTAATGACCATAAATTTGCATCGTTCTAGTCACCCTGATGAAATAACGTGGGAGATGAGAAAAAGAGGATACGAACTACTTGAGACAACATGATAACTAAAGTATAAAACGAAACTGCCACTGAATATGTTTATGTTGTCGTTCAGAAGTGATGAAGCATAACAGACATCATGGGAATGCAAAACATACACCCACAGTGAAGATAACAATTTGAAAATTGTCTTGATATTTTTAGAACACTGACCACGTGTAAATTCGTTGAAAGTTCACATAGAGTTTTTATTGTGTACTAACATTCGTGTAATGTATTTATCAGTTAACAGTACAAATATAGCTAGACAGTAATACCTTTTAATAGCTATTTATCAATCAGTAACATTTTTCTAGAATTTATATTCATATTTGATTTTAGAAAGAAACATCCTAAAAAAGAGCATTAATTACATGTTATAAACGCTTTTAATACAAAAGTAAATACATAGAATCAAAAGTAACATTATGGATAATACCATGACTAAAAGTTATTTGTTCTAAAATTAGAATATATATATATATATATATATATATATATATATATATATATATATATATATATATATATATATATATATATATATATATATATATATATATGTGGAAACACAGCAGGTACGCCCACTGGTACCATTAATTAAATATACAGAGTTCACATGTCCTGTAAAGCATAAGAGTATTCACTAGACGCCAACTAAACCTACACATGGCTCAAAAGCCCTATACATTTCCACTTCTCTCATTTACCATCACTAACAATCTTGTTCTGCTTTGCGTTATTCGAATTGAGCTAATGACTGCTGTGCTGTGTTGTTAATTATACCTTTGCTGACTTTCACTTTCCTTACTTTCAGTGTTTTACTTCCTTTTTCCTTTTGCTGGTTTTTCCGAGGGTTTCATAAAAGGTCTATTGTGTGTTGTTGATTGAAGGCTTTTGTTTAATACCAATTTCCAACTATTATGGAGTCTGCGCGTCGTCTCGAGTATTAAAGCTGTTGGGGAGTTTTTCGAATTTTACAGCTTCTCTTATTACTCTTTTGGCAATATGCTTTGCTGTTGTGATGAACATGTGCTAAAGATGATTTGGTGTTTTTCTTTACGGCTAGTCGATGTTCTTCCAATCTAGCATTGATTCGTCTGTTTGTTTGACTTATGTACGTTCGACCACAGTCTCTACGTGAAGTCTCGTTTATCCGTTGATCTTCTAGGTTAATTTTGGTTTGTGGGTTAGGCAATATAGTTCCGATCTTTTCATGCGTATTATATATCGTTTTGATGTTGCGTTTTTTAGAATTCTAATAATCCGGTTGTCGTTCACCTTATGTCGGTAAGAGTACTTTGTTGGTTCTTCTTCTTCTTCTTCTTGCTTTTTCTTCTTTGATTGGTCCGCCTCTTAGATATGTTTTTCGGCGAATCCGTTTTGTAATAAATATAACTTTAGTGTTTTTATTTCTTACTGCATATTTTGATGAACTGCCAGTAGCTTGGATCCTAATTACTGTTTTGACTACGACCTGTAGTTGTGCCGAGTGATGATAAGATTGAGTATTCAGGGTCCTGTTGGTGTGTGTGTAACTTTTCAATATACAGTGTGTCCTAGTTGTTTTCCCTTTTCGTGGATTAATACGTCTAAAAACGGCAGAGCACAATTGTCTTCTACTTCCTCGCAATCTTTGTCTTTTTGTGAACTCCATTTAAATGTTGTAGAAATGAATCCAGTTCTTCTTGTCCATGTGTACAGATTACAAAGGTGTTGTCTACATGTCTTCACCATAACTTGGGTTTGTCACTTGAAGTTTGTATTGCTCGTTTTCCGGATCGTCATCGGTGCTCTTTGGGTTTGTCTATATACCATAGATGAAGCAAGTGTTTTTACGCAGTGTATTGCGTACGATCACGCAGACACGCACAAGCGCACGTATGCATGCATTCGCACACTCACACTGACACACACACACACACACACACACACACAACACACACACACTACACACACACACACACACACACACACACCCACACCCACACACCCACACACACACACACACAAGCTACTTTAAAATAAATAAATGAGCGGCAATTAAGTAAGCAGGTAATTAGACATAAATTAGATATACATCAAGACTATTATTGTTAATGCGCTATGCGTGTTGGTTTTAGTAAATATTTAAAAGACAACAACAAACTAGCGTTATTTTGATGGAGATACGCACGATAAAACAGAGTAGAATATACTTGTGATTGCAGAATTTTTTCACCTAGTATTTAAGTTGTGATGATAACGGAATACTCTTTAGTATCGATTAGCTGTTCGAGATGGAAGGTCAGTTTAAGCATCCCTTTTCTGCAATATAAGGGGCCATCTGCTTGTGGGAAATCGTATTTTATCGTTGGTTTTCTAAAAAATATTGAAATTGTCTGCGATACAGCTTTTGAAAAAATTTTCTGGTTTTACGGCGAATGGCAGCCATTGTTCAAAGATCTCTCAGTGGATTTTCAGGCCCACGCCCCTCGACAAAAAATTTGAATTTGTTTGCGGTGACATCTATGAGGGGAAATTTGAACTTTTATTGTAATAAGGGGGCCTAATGCTAACTTATAAGGCAGACATAGGGCTTCCGCAACTAGTTTTCGGGTCTTAGTCCCTGGTCCCTTAGCGGGAAATTTGAATATGTATTTAATTGTTTACATTCTAATTACTTATTGCGAGAAATTTGAAATTGTATTCTAATAAGAGGCCTATTGCTAACTTATAAGACAGATGTAGGGCTTCGCAACTTGCTTTAGGGCCTTCACAACCCTGCCTTGGCTTCCATGTCTGGCTGGAAATAGTATTCTAATAAGGGGCCCCAACGCTAACTTATAAGACAAATATAGGAACTTGTGTTAGGTCTGTGCCCTCCTGTCGTGGCCCCCTTGTTGCGAAGTCTGAATTGGTGTAGCCATCTAGTTGTCTATAAACTAATGAATATTTTCTGTAATAAAGGCGGCACCACCTAGTGTTCTATTTCTAGGATTTCGTTTGTGGCACCATCTAGTGATGTATTTTTAAACTAGCAAATGTTTCTGTAATACAAACGGCGGCGCCTACCGGTATATTTCTACTACTAATTAGGGTTATTTGTGGTGCCATCTAGTGGTGTAACGACTAATGAATGTTTTCTGTAATAGAGGTTGATCGTGTTCCTCTCTCTCTCGTCTCTATCGTCTCTTTCTCAAACATACAAATCAATTAATCAAATAGAAATTAATCAAATCAATTAAGAAGATCAATACCAAACAAATCACGTTCGATCAAATCAAACAATCAGATCAATCTCAACCAATCAATCAACCAAATCAATCTCAATCAATCAAATCATAACCTACAGCCGGCGGAAACTAGCTTACGGCTCAAAAATACAGATTGCCTTAAACTTTGCTAAAACCTACCAACCAACCACAATTCAAAAATACCAAACTGATTTAACTTAATCATACAAAATCAGCTCTCAGTTAAAAAAATAGCAGCATCATTTAACTTACAGAGTGCAAAAGAAAGCCAACCTCACACTTATTGTAGGTACCCATCTAACCGCCCTTTCGGATTAGCTGCAGCATTGTTAGTGCAGGTTCAAACACCGTTAGGAAAAATAAGTTTATTAATAAAAATTGAAGGAAAGTTTAGCGTTTGAAAATACACTATTATTATAAACAACAATACATAATAAAATCCTTATCTTTTTTGGGGTTTTTTAATGGTGTACTTTAAATTATACAATTTAAACGTTTCGATAACACTTACAGTTATCTTCGTCAGTAGTAATGTTTGTTAAAAATTGTTAAAGATGTAAACAATTTTGTCAAATTTGAACAATTAAAACATAAACATAAGCCTGCTATTAATATAACAGTTTGAGAAACGTATAAAGCCAACTATAAAATTTTAGTAAAGAATAACTAGATCATAAAAATTAAATATTGTTAAACTGCCTCAAAGATGACAAACCAGAACACTCTCTACGACGAAAGCTAACAATGAAATTTGTCAGCCAAAAAACACATTTAACAAAATTTAATCGAGTTATGATGTAAGTGTAAAGTTGTGAAAACTTCAATTTGAAAATGATAGAACCATTCACAAATCCAAACATTACATCAAATAAAATAACTCAGTTAAATCTAACAAAGAGATATGTTTATCAATAATTGGAAGTGTTATTATCAATGAAAGCACAATGCATAACGTTCATTGTAATTTTTAATTTTAATTTAATTTCAACTACTTGTGTCAAATTATAGTGCTGTGGTAATTTAACATATAATTGGTAAAGCATTTGCTTCAAGGTCTAGGAAAAACACAGCAAAAAAC
The DNA here is from genome assembly GCA_036346205.1 of Vesta saturnalis. Taxonomy (NCBI): domain Eukaryota; kingdom Metazoa; phylum Arthropoda; class Insecta; order Coleoptera; family Lampyridae; genus Vesta; species Vesta saturnalis. The sequence goes on from JARFJB010000827.1 coordinate 6,069,708, forward strand.
CTAGACATACAAAAAGTTAAAATTAAAATCAAAATTAAGACGTATCATTATGCTTCTTTTTAATTATAAGATGCCAAAACCGATTTAAACGGAGATTTTCTTCTTGTCTATTAAAATTATTCGGGTGTTTATATATTTCAATAGTTTCACGTTGCAAACGAACATAATAATGAGTTTGTCTTGAGAATATATCCATATTGTCAAATTGAATGTCATGACTTAGGTTATTCAGAGCATGGTCAGCCACAGCAGACCTCTCTGGTTGACCCAATCTACAAAATCTCATATGTTCTTTGCGTCTTGTATCAAAGCTACGTCTTGTGGTTCCGATGTATACTTTTCCACATGAACGAGATAACTTATACACTCCGGAAGAAGATGACAAAGGGTTTGACACATCTTTAGGTGATCTTAAATGTCCTTTAATTTCTCTTGTAGGTTTAAAAATAGTCCTAATGCCATATTTAATTAGGATTTTTTCAATTCTATTTGTAACATTACCTATAAAAGGAAGAAAAGCAGTACCAACATTAAGAAATGGTTTTTCTTTAAGGCTACGCCTAGAAGGTGTAATAACATTATTAATATCTGTAAGTGAATATCCATTATCTTGTAAGGATTTTCTTAAATATTTATATTCATCATTCAAACATTCAGGGTCACAGATTCGTTTTGCTCGATCTACTAAAGATTTAATTACACCAATTTTTTGACGTGGATGGTGGTTGGATAATTTATGAAGGTATCTATCAGTGTGTGTCGGCTTTCTGTAAACCTTAAACGATAGTGAATTATTATTTTTAGATATTAATATGTCAAGAAATGGCAAACTTCCATTAGTTTCTTTTTCCATGGTAAACTCAATACTAGGATGTATACCATTTATAAAAACCAAAAACTCATGCAGTGCTTCTTCTCCATGTCTCCAAATAACAAATGCGTCATCCACATATCTATACCAAACTGAAGGTTTTTTAGGTGTATTTTGTAACGCTAATGTTTCAAATTTTTCCATATAAGAATTAGCTATAACAGGACTAAGGGGACTACCCATTGCTACACCTTCAATCTGTTCATAAAATTTACTATTCCACTGAAAATAAGTTGTATTAAGACAGTGCTGAAAAAGAATGGTTATGTCCTTTGGAAAAAGATGATCAATGTATTCAATAGTTTCTTTTAGAGGTACTTTTGTAAATAGTGAAACAACATCAAAACTAACCATTATATCACCCTCTTCAATTTTGAAACTATGCATTTTTTCAACAAAGTAGGCAGAATTTTTAATGTAATGGGATGTTTTTCCTGTATGAGGTTGTAGTAACAGTGTAAGATGTTTTGCAAGGCGATATGTAGTAGAACCAATTGCACTAACAATAGGCCTTAAAGGAATATTAGGTTTATGAATTTTTGGTAAACCATATAGTTGTGGTGAAATAGCTTCAGAGTTAGTTAGTTTCTTTTTCATTTCTTCAGGAATAGATGATAATTTAATCAGCTCTTTAGTTTTAAAAAAAAACTTTTTTGTTGGATCTTTTGGTATTTCACGATAAGTTTCTGGTTCCAACAATTGTCCTATCTTAGTGTTATAATCGTTCATATTTAATATAACAGTTGCATTACTTTTATCTGATTTTAATATTATAATACTTTCATTGCGTTTAAGATCTTACGTTGTTATTACAACCTCATATGGGAAAAACACCCCATTACATTAAAAATTCTGCCGACTTTGTTGAAAAAATGCATAGTTTCAAAATTGAAGAGGGTGATATAATGGTTAGTTTTGATGTTGTTTCACTTTTTACAAAAGTACCTCTAAAAGAAACTATTGAATACATTGATCATCTTTTTCCAAAGGACATAACCATTCTTTTTCAGCACTGTCTTACTACAACTTATTTTCAGTGGAATAGTAAATTTTATGAACAGATTGAAGGTGTAGCAATGGGTAGTCCCTTTAGCCCTGTTATAGCTAATTTTTATATGGAAAAATTTGAAACATTAGCGTTACAAAATACACCTAAAAAACCTTCAGCTTGGTATAGATATGTAGATGACACATTTGTTATTTGGAGACATGGAGAAGAAGCACTGCATGAGTTTTTGGTTTTTATAAATGGTATACATCCTAGTATTCAGTTTACCATTTCTTGACATATTAATATCTAAAAATAATAATTCACTATCTTTTAAGGTTTACAGAAAGCCGACACACACTGATAGATACCTTCATAAATTATCCAACCACCATCCACGTCAAAAAATTAGTGTAATTAAATCTTTAGTAGATCGAGCAAAACGAATTTGTGACCCTGAATTTTTGAATGATGAATATAAATATTTAAGAAAATCCTTACAAGATAATGGATATTCACTTACAGATATTAATAATGTTATTACACCTTCTAGGCGTAACCTTAAAGAAAAACCAGTTCTTAATGTTGGTACTGCTTTTCTTCCTTTCATAGTTAATGTTACAAATAGAATTAAAAAAATCCTAATTAAATATGGCATTAGGACTATTTTTAAACCTACAAGAAAAATTAAAGAACATTTAAGATCACCTAAAGATGTGTTAAACCCTTTGTCATCTTCCGTAGTGTATAAGTTATCTTGTTCATGTGGAAAAGTATACATCGGAACCACATAACGTAGCTTTGATACAAGACGCAAAGAACATATGAGGTTTTGTAGATTGGGTCAACCAGAGAGGTCTGCTGACCATGCCCTGAATAACCTAAGTCATGACATTCAATTTGACAATATGGAAATATTGTCAAGACAAACTCATTATTATGTTCGTTTGCAACGTGAAGCTATTGAAATATATAAACACCCGAATAATTTTAATAGACAAGAAAATCTCCGTTTAAATAGGTTTTGGCATCTTATAATTAAAAAGAAGCATAATGATACGTCTTAATTTTGATTTTAATTTTAACTTTTTGTATGTCTAAGTTTTTTGCTGTGTTTTTTCTACACCTTGAAGCAAATGCGTTACCAATTATATGTTAAATTACCACAGCACTATAATTTGACATAAGTAGTTGAAATTAAATTAAAATTAAAAATTACAAAGAACGTTCTTCATTGTGCTTTTCAATGATAATAAGTTAATAACACTTCCAAATATTGATAAAGATATCTCTTTGTTAGATTTAACTGAGTTATTTTATTTGATGTAATGTTTGCATTTGTGAATGCTTCTATCATTTTCAAATTGAAGTTTTTCACAACTTTACACTTACATCATAACTCGATTAAATTTTGTTAAATGTGTTTTTTGGCTGACAAATTTCATTGTTAGCTTTCGTCGTAGAGCGTGTTCTGGTTTGTCATCTTTGAGGCAGTTTAACAATATTTAATTTTTATGACCTAGTTATTCTTTACTAAAATTTTATAGTTGGCTTTATACGTTTCTCAAACTGTTACACTAATAGCAGGCTTATGTTTATGTTTTAATTTTTCAAATTTCACAAAATTATTTACATCTTTAACAATCTTTAACAAACATTACTACTGACGAAGATAACTGTAAGTGTTATCGAAACGTTTAGATTGTATAATTTAAAGTACACCATTAAAAAACCCCAAAAAAGATAAGTATTTTATTATGAGTGTTAATGGTGAAAGTTTACATTTTCATACAAACAATACATAAGTTATTTAATCACATTCTTTATCGGTCCTCTTCTTCTTCTTGAACAGTGATTCGTCCCTATCATCATCATAGTTTTGAGACTCCCCTTCTCCTCTACCTCATCGCTCTTCTTCCTCTTCTGTGAATCATCACGATCACCTTGGATGTGAGATACATTCAGCTCATCTACGTCATCGTTTTTATCACCATCTTTAACGGTTATGTTGTAATAGTTTATTAACAAGTCAGTAATATCTCTAATATCCGCTGATGTTGGCTCATAAACCGAAGAATACATTATAATAATGCTCACTCGATGACGGTTACACTTTAAAGAACTAAACGCGCGACAAAAGAGTGCTGCTGGCCTTGGGTCTTGTGCGTGGGCGCACTCATCAATGTTCGGGTAAAATTGGTTATCTTTGGGAAGTTTGGAGTAGGGATGGCCGAAACAGCCTTCGCGGCCGTCTTAGGAGAAAATACCTCAGCCATAAAAGGAGTTTAGATTGATAAACATGCCCCTAGGAAAGATATTAGAGTGTGGTTAGGTCAATACTGGTGCCGAGTATGGAGTATTTTCCCTGCACGCAGTTAGTCAGATAAAATCATTCATATAATAAGGGAATGCAACTTAAGAGGTAATTAAATAAAATATAAAATTCATTAGCCTGAAATATGTTACAGAAAATGAATAATTAAAAAATGTAATGAAGTTATTCGATCGGTTACAACAAAAAAAAAAGAAGGGGAACTCAGATATGTATGCTTAAAGTCATTTTTAAATTATGCATAAAAATGAAATCGAAACGAACATTATGTTTTAAATGTAAAAAAGGGCTTAGATTATAGGGATAAGAAGTGGCGAGTTGTTTATTAAAACTAAAAGCACAGATTTTTCGAGTATGAAATGATGCCATATCGAGAAAAAAAAAGGCATTCTGTCGTTGTCATCCCATTTGCTTCTGTAAGGTGCAAGAGTATTTGTTTTCGTGGCGTTGAACTTATATAGCTTTTAACATGAAATATTCTGACAGTAATTGAAGACAGTCGTGTAACTTAAATCCAAGAAAGATTACAGATTGCACCAATCAAACTTCACCTTTGATGACATCTTCAGCGGAATTGTGTGTTTTAGATTGCGAATAATTGGTTTATGTATATTGTCACGTGTGATTAAAATGATTAAAATTATGAAATTCAATAGTACCCAGTCTCGTGAATGGAGTATAGATGATTAAAATTGGACATATTCGAGTATAACTTTTGGAAGCATTAATTTAGTTCGAAATTTTCACTTTGACGATATCTGGAATTATTACAAATTGATCTAGGATTTGAAATTCCAATTTTGTGAACGGTGTATAGTTTTTTTTTCGGTTTGTTTGTGCTAATAAATTGATGCTTTTAAATCACGATTAGGTTTACATAAGCATATCAGTGAAAATGGATTTTACATGGGAATTATTCTTTTTAAATAATGGTTACTCCTATTTATTTTTAAGTATCGTGAATTAGTTCAGTCGAGTTAAAATTGTGCCATGGAAAATTGTTACTCAGTATTAAAAGAACTTCAGGAAATGTTAATTTGCAGATTTAAAGCATTGGCTTTTGGGATTGTGATAAAGTTTATTTTAACAGAGAGAGCATTTGTTTTTTATAGTACTTTGGTTTAGAGTCGCTTTATCAAAGCCTTTAGTTGACGTAAAAACATATCAGGTTACAGTAATGTTTGTCTCGAAGTTAATCGATACTATGACGTAATTTTCTCGATCCGGTTTCCGAAATGAACCTCGTGTTACCGCTCTTACGCACTGAAGAAATAGTTTTTTATGATTGGTGATTTGTCGTGAGATACAGTATGGTTGAAACTGAAAGATTCATAAGGAAGAAGCGGTTCAGCTATTAAAGGAGGCGGTTGAGTGCACTATGTGAGTGCTGTCGCGTTGAATTTGCTCAGGGTCGATTGAATTTTACTGTCGGAGAGCTTTTCCCGATCGCCTTTCGTGGATTTTCAAGAATATTCAGCCATCCCCAGTGATATTGTAGTGTGTGTATAGAAAGTCTGTAGTGACATTTATACAGGTCCATCGAAGGATGATAGTGTTTAATTAGTGCTATTTCTTTGTTTTCGGATTATAATCGCATTTTTGCGGATTTTTACATTGCAAATTCCATACAACCAGCTCATCTGCGTTCACAGCTATTCCGAACAGATAGAAAGATTGCTGTAAATATAAACTTCCTCTTAATAAAATTTATGTACGTAAAGGACGAAGAACGTCTCGTAAATCAATGATTGTGTAAATATATGTTAAACCAGACGACAGAGTGATTTAAACGCCTGATTTTGATTTTACTTTCGTCACTAAATATTGTGTTTATACAAATTCAAAAGTAAATTAAAACTTGTAGACTGCGAAGCTGCTAGATTGGGAATAGTATTAGGTAGTTTGAAGAGATATTGGTGTTCACTGTGCAGTTTATCGAAAATGCACGAAATACCTTGACCGCATTGCAATGGAAATGGGAGAACTATTAGTGGTCAATTGATGTAACGGAGGTAATTATTAACATACATCTTGTTTTGGTGGTGATCGCAATAAAGTGTGGTTTTTTAATTGTATTTGTCTGGCGGATGAATACGCTTTTCTTGGTCACGATTTTACATAGGAGCCCTTCAGGCGATTAATTTAATTTGATAAAAGTGTATCCACACACATGTTAATCATAGCGTATTGTGCATGATGTTTATTTTATTCTGATTACGCTATTCAAAATTACGTATTACAAAATTTGTCAAATTTATATGTTCGGCGTTATTAGTATTCATTTTGGTGTTATGTAAAGTTAAGGTACAAGAGGTTATTTTGGGGAATTTGAAACTTGCAAGCGTCAATCCTCTTGAAATATTTGAGGTTTAGAAATTGGGTATGTTTTAACATTTGTGCCATCACGTCGATAGTTTATTTTCATTCTGTTCAATTTTATCAATATACGAATAGTGTTATTTCTTTACAATGTGTATATTATTGTGACCCCATTCCCTTTATTACTGCGCTGTTAATATTAATTACGGTCGATCAAAATTCAATTGGATACTTCGTTTACATTCAAGATACCGAATAGTTTATTTATTTTGCGAGAGTTTTGGATTATGCAACTTTGCAGGAACAGAGTTCATTATTTTTTTGTTGTTATTTTAGTACAAAATTTAACGTAACGACCAGCGAAAGAAGATAAGCTAATTTGCTATTTTTAATTTAATTGTAATTCTAAGTTCGAATGTAAACTTAAGGTCTATACCATTGCATTTCAGTGTTCCATATTATTAATTGGTTTACATCAATTCTACACAACACATTGTTTATTCACCATTTACTTTCGAAGAGACCGATAGCATCCTTTTCCAGGTGCCAGTAGAAATTTTGCAGTATTCTACTTTTTAAGTCGATTTAAAATTATGGGAGAAGTTATTGTTTTTCATGCCGCCTATTGTGGTATTGTATATAGTCGCTTTTACTAAATTTAATAAGTAGTTGGCTACACAATGTGTATATGAATTTCCATTTATTCCACATAGGAGGTAGATATTTTTTATATCGTTGATTTGAAGGATTTTCTTTACTTGTGTAACCATTACTCTCCAGGTGTCTTACGTAGGTTGGCATAAAAATATCATGTGTACCACATCACAGTTTTGTTTACAGAAAAATTGGCATGAATCATGTTCTTCTGAAATATACCCACTGGTAAGTGAATTGAAAAGGATTTCCGATACGTCTTTTCGTTCCAATTATTTTCCAAACTACAATTCTCCTTTATGTTAAAGTAGCCCGCTGTTATGGTCTGCTGTAATTTATTGATAGTCTTAGAATTTAACTTGCAGTATTGATTTTCATACTTAAACGTTATTACATTGCTTGGTTGTGAAGTTTTATAATTTTCTGCACCAAATTTATCACCGAAGATTAGTTTTATTCTTCTATAATATCCTTTAACGTCATTATTTAATACCACACAGATTGTTTGCAATCGTGCTTCTATTGTTTTCTCTTATAACCTTGAATTATTTATTCTTAAGTCTGCTAACGTATAAAAACTTTTGTCAGTTAGACGAGAAAATTGGTGGGATTGCCGCAAGAGATAATCTCGACTCTATTGTTGTAATCATAAGTGGATCAAAATTTTCCAAAATCACATCAACACTTTGTACAGTTTTTATTACTTGAACAATTACGTTCGATAGTTTTTTGGGTGTTTTGCTGTTCAGAAACATCCACTGCCACATTCAACCTAAACAATCTGTTTGCATAAGGTTTAAGTTTATAACAGTATGCCAATGCTTCTTTTCTGTATCGTTAAGAATTCTTTGTGCCAGCTTGACTCGGAAAGTTTTGATTTTAGATGGTATGTGAACTAAACCCAAACCTCCGTAACAAACAGAAAGACATAATTGACGATTGCTTTGCTCTCTAAATGCATCCTGTCATCTTACTCTGCAAATACAGTTGTTGCTGCATGGTAAATTGGAAGACAGTGAAGAATGTGTCACAACTTTGGTGCGATCTATTGGTTGACTACCGTTCTTCGTCCTAACATCGATAAAGATGGCAACTTCCATTTCCAGCTCTTCATTGAGGCATCAACCGCTTGGACTAAATCCGTGAATGCTTCAGCGGGGCGTTGCTTCTGGCCATTAGAAAAATAAATTCCTAACAATCGTATTTTTGGAGACCAACTGATTCCAAGTGCAGTTTCTTTCCTCTCTTTCCAACTACCACACCAAAAACCTATACACTTAGCTAAATTTAGTTTTGATCCAGATTGTTCCGCGTATTTGGTATAACAGTTTTTAGAATATTAATGTCTTCATTTCTTGCGATGAAAACCGACACATCATCTGCGTACACACTTACGGTTATCTTAATAGGTGCAGGTAATTTTGTCACAGTGAATCCTGCCAGGAAATGTCTGGATAAGGCTAAGAAAGGTTCGATGGCGATGGTAAATAAAGGACCTGACAATGGGCATCCCTGTCTAATTCCACGCTCAAATTTAACCGCTCTTGTTAGCAGTGAACCTAATCTCACATGACTCATAGCATTTATGTACAACAGTTTTATGGCATTGATAAAGTTGTTTCGAAAATTAACCTTTAGCACATGAAACAAGTATTTGTGACAAATTTTATCAAACGCTGCTTTTTGATCGAGGTTAATTATTGCTAGTGGAACTTTATTTTGATTAGCGTAATTTATTAATTCCCCATGTAAGTGTATACATAGACCTATCAGGCACGGCATAACTTTGGTCCCGTTAAATAATTTTGGAGATGATGTTAGGTAGTCGTACAGACAGAACTTTCGAAAAAATTTTATAGTCAGTAGACATCAAAAAAATGGGGCGCCAGTTATCTATGTTCAATGGATCACCTTTCTTCGGTAAAAGAGCTATTGCTGCTTTCCTTACTGATGGAGGAAGTTGTTTATTTTCGAAGGCTTGGTGTAACATAGTAAAATACTTGTATTTTAATTTATCCCAAAACACAAGATAGAATTGCACCGTTAAACCATCCATTCCAGGGGCGCTATTTTTATTAAGAGAGATCAGTATTGTTGTTAACTCTTCAAGCGTGACTGGTTGATCCAAACAATTTTTATCGCCGGTAGTTAAAGGTACTAGGTGTTTATATAGAGGGCTGCATTCATTTATGTCGATTCTTTCATTTCTATACATTTTACTGAAATAATCTCCCACAATTTTGTATACCTTGAACGGGTCCTCTATTATCTTATCGTTATAATTTAGGCTAGACAAAGGTTTAAAGCAGGTTTGAAGCTTTTTATCTACAGCAGGATGATCCGCTTGCACAAGTTTGTTATATTTAGTATTCATTAGCTTCCTTTCACTTTCCTTAAAATATGCATCTTTGGTTTTATCCAATAATATCCGTACCTCTTGCTTTCTGATATCATCTTCTTTCTGCACAATCCTATGTATTTGGGTATGTAAATTACATATGTCGTGACGCTTTTTTTGCTTTCTTTGTCTTTGATAAAGAATTATTGTCTAATCTCGTGTTTCTAATTATCCCACCAGAATTCGTCATTTTCGGTCTCATTTAGTGCTTCAGCAGAAAGAAAAGTATTCATTTTTCTTATGAAATCTTTGTCGTTTAATAAAGAGTTATCAAATTTCCAATAAGGGGCGAGATTGACTACTTTATGCATGAAGAAAGAAACTGATATGGCTAAATGATCAGAGAAAGAGCAATGTAAGGGTGTTGATTTTAGCGACTGAATAAGGTTGTTGGAGCAATATAACCCATCTAATCTAGATGCTGTCACGTCCGATCCTCTCGCATAGTAAGTAAAACCGCATTTGCCTTTATTGAAAATCTCCACGAATCAACGAGATGTGCTGCTGTTTGATAAAGTATTTGATAACTTGGGATATTTTTCCACTGAACCATTACGGTCTTGCATTGCGTTCTCTGTACAGTTGAAGTCACCACCCAGGATTATATTATATCTGTCCTGAGTATTGCTTAGAGACCCTTGTAAACACGACAGCATTTCATTAGTAACACTGATATTGTGAGGGATGTAGATATTGAAAATCGACCGATTACAGTTGTTGACAGAAATTTTCATATTGCTAACTGCCATACATTAATATGTACTATCTATGCTATCGATACTTTCTCTAGAAGATTTGCGGTCATTGGAAGACCCTCTGCAAGGATTAGAGAGGGAAGTAGGTTTTTCTTCTCTACTCAAGTCTCTTTTTATATTTTTCAATAGCCTTTTACAACGTTCCTTTGCAGCTCTTTGGGATAAAAAGGGAATGACTTATTTTATGTTCTGTAAGCCTTTCCACATTATTTGTGTATCTTTGGGCTACTTCAAGGGGGTTCTCACTACCTTTCACATTTTGCAAAAAATTTGAAAAAGTTGTGTAATCTAATACCCAAGTATTATTATCATCAAAGCTTACCATTGAAGATGATTGACCTACTTTACGTTTCTTACTTGATGTTTTGTTGTCAGGATTCGCCTGTTTTGTAAAGTCAATGCCTGTAATTAAGTTGTCAAAAGGCCCTTCCGTTGTTTCTGTGTTTTCTGTATCTGTGTGACTATCTTCTGTTAGTGATTTTATCTCATCCATTTCTGCAGTGTGACTAGTTAAGGAAATCGCTTCGGTAGGTGGATGAGGTCATTTGTTTCTGTTAAAATTTTCAACCTGTGTTTCTCCCGCAGCTGAAGATCCAATTTCATTATTTTCAATAATACATTTTGAGGCTATATGACCAAATTGCTTACTTTTATAGCATTTAACTTTGTCATCAGATACGAAAATCCTAATAATAATAATATGTTTATTTACTCAACAGATAAGTGTATCCAGTTACAGAGTAGATTTAATATCACATAAAGTAATACCATTTAATAACTAATACCGTTATTAAATGGTAATGCATTGTCACATTACAAAACGCATAAACATAAAGGTATATATCACAAGTTGTAACAATAAGCGACATTACCATTATCACAATAAATAACGAAATGTCGTATTACAAAGTATCATATAATGTTATAAGCATATTACACAGTAACGACAACAAAAAGCAAACTATCACAGTAATTATCACAAAAATATGGGACTAATTAAATTCTACTAATTTACAGTATTTGCAGATGTGTTCATTAATAACCTTTCTATACACACTTTGACTGAGCGGAAAAAACATCCACATCGTTTATCTGTTTGTTGTGGTTCTCTAATATAGAATTTCATTGAGGACATTTTAAAATGGGTGGTTCTTGGTATTTTAAGGAAGAATGTAGCGTAAAAACGAGTCCCCAACCGCAGGTATCTTAAATGTAACTAGTTCTAACAAATTCGAATCGTGAATTAATCCATTTAGCAATTTGTATAGAAACATTTGACCACTACACTTCCTACGATCACATAGAGTTCTAAAGTTAAATTTTGTTACTAATTCTGCATATGAGATGAATTTAGGATGTTGCTCCTCTTCCATATAAAATAGCAATCGAAGAAATTTAAACTGAATCCGCTCAATAGCTAACTGGTATTTTGTGCTATAAGGAGACCAAATAGGACAATATTCTAATTTACTAAGAACGGATGGTTTGTAAAGGGTTTGAAATGGAGTAGATGTTTTAAAATGTTTACAGTTGCGGTAAATGAATCCTAATAACTGCAGTTAATTTTGAATCAAATGTGACACCCAAGTCTTTAATTACGGGTAATTACGGGTAAAAGATAGTACCTTACATTTATTAGCGTTAAAATACAATTTATTCACTTCAGTCGAGTTCACAAGTTCGTAAATGTCATATTGTAAGTTGATGTAATCATTGCTATTTTGTATAACTGAAAAAAATTTTAAATCGTCCGGATAAAGTAAATACTTGCTGGTTAGTACGAAATCAGTGATGTCATTTATAAATAACAAAAATGGAAGGGGTCCTAAATTGCTGCCCTGGGGCACCCCCGACGTAGTAACAAACGAGTAGGACTGATAATTATTACAACAAACAAACATATATCGATTCCTTAGATAGTCCTTTAATAAGATTAACAGGGATTCGTGAAAACGAAAACTCTTTAATTTAGAAATAAGTATTTTATGGTTTATCTTATCAAAAGCGTTGGAGAAATCTGTATATATATAACGTCAACCTGAGATTTACTTTCCAAAGCGTTTGTTACGTAATTAATTATATTGAACAAATTAGTACATGTAGATCGTTTTGGCATGAATCCATGTTGAAATGCAGAAAGTTTGTGCTGAACATTCGTAAACATTTTTTCATTCAAAATAGACACGAATATTTTAGCCGGAGGACATAGAAAAGCAATGGGTCTGTAAGTTGGGATCGAATCTCTAAGTCCGCTTTTATACACAGGCACTATTCAGAAAGTTTTCCATTGTGTAGGAAATTTAGATTTAGAAATACATAAATTATATACGTCTGACAGAAGTTTGGCATGCAGTCTTTAAAAATGTAACCTGACATTCCATCTACACCAGTGGAAAACCTTTTTAATTTTTTCAAGTTGCTTATGACATCATCAGATGAAATTTGTACCTTTATAAATTCTGACGAGGTGTAGATATCCGTATAGTTTGAAGACGTCATATTCGGTGAAGGATCAAAAACAGACTTAAAGTAATCAGCGAATGCATTAGCTATCTCTTGTCCCGATGTAAATAAAGCGTCACCTAGTTTCATACAAGCTGGTATGGATGAGGTACCCCTTTTAGAGTTTACAAATTTGAAAAAATGTCTGGAATCTTTTTTAATACTATTTTCACATCTACTTAGCTATAGAGTGTAAGCTGTTGAGATTTCTTTCTTTAAAGAAGTCCTAATAAAGTGGTATATTCTCTGTATCGATGGACTTTTTGTTCTTAAATATTTACGTCTGTGGTTTTCTTTGATTTTAAGATTTTTTATGATCGACTTATTGAACCATACGGGATACTTACAACTTGTGGTGTTTTTAGGCACATACATTTGAATTATATTATTAAGCTTTTTACAAAATTGATTTAACACAGTATCTACATCAGTTTCGCTTGAAATGTCCAAATTTCCATGCGCAATTCTATTATATAATTCACAAAGGTTTGCTTTATTGAAATTAAGTTTTTTAACCTGATTTATAGCACAATTGGTTGCAAAGGAATTAGCAATTTTAAAAGATATAGGCGGATGGTGCGCGTCGATAATAAAAATAGGATCTAACACACGTGAAACATTACAGCGTAAATTTGAAAAAGTCAAGATAATAGCCATTTTTTTAAAGAAATTCACGCAGTTTTGCTAGTTGTGGGGGAGAGTTGTTTTGGGTAGTGCTGTCTAATATTGAAGTCTCCTATTATTAAAACATTACTATTATAAAATAGAGAAACGTTTTCTATTTCGTTTGTTAGAGTAATATACGCATCCAACGGAAACTGTGGCGGTATATATACTAATAAAATATGTAACGACTTAAAATTTTGACACATGGCTTTTAATACCAAAAAATCAATTTTGGGATTTATATTCTTAAGTAGTATTTCTTGTACAATTAAATTATTTCTACAGACTCCCATGACACATCCTCCTTTTTTTTTTTAAATTGATAGACCTGTCACTTCTAAAAATGTTATAATAAGGGGTATATAATTCATTACTATTAGTATTAGCTTGTAACCAGGTCTCGGTGATTAGGATAATATCATATTTCTTTAAACATAAAGATAAATATAAAGCATTTAGTTTACTATTAATTCATCTGGCATTTTGATAATATATATTGATATTATCCCAACCAAAGTTCTGGTTACAAGGCGGCTTTTCATTAAAAACAATTATTTTGCGATGTCGAGGATAGAGATGATGATAATAATGGCACCGTAACGTTCGGCACAAAATCTACATTTTTTAAACCTGCTGGCGTTACCTTATTTAACGTAGTACATACACTAGAATAATCTTCAAGTGGAATGTTAATTAGGTTAGATTAGTGATGAAACTTGCAGCAATATACTCTTTCTTGAATTGTCTGATACTCATGACTTAAAAGTTTTTTACCCGTTTCTCGCATGTGAAGTCCGTGTCCAGTAAACTGGCTCATGTCCACTACTGAGTTACTATCAATATATATATATATATATATATATATATATATATATATATATATATATATATATATATATAATTTATTGTTTAGATTATTCTTTACTCACGAGTTTCTAAATTTAATTGCTAAATATGTTTATTGTAGTTATGTTTATGCCGCCAAAAGGGGGCCGATATTAGAATTATTTTAGTACGCTCCGATAAAGCACTCAATTTTATCTTAGTTAATTTTGGTATATTTACTTTGGACATCACATTGTTAGATCCACCGGTAACAATTACGAAATCTTTCTTATTATAACTACGAGTCATAGAATCTACATTATCAATGACATTCTGCAATAAGGCGTTTGGTTTGAAAATATTACATACTTTGAAATTGCATTTAGTGTCAAGGTTACTTAATATTTCTCCAAATCCTCTGGCTTGACTATCGCCCAGTACAAGAATATTTGGTTGTCTATTACTGCTACTGATTACATCAAGTGATTTTTTTTTGCATTGCATTGCATTTGAAATATAGTACTTGTACATGTCGCAACGTTTTTCGTACTCCATAGATGTGTTCTTTGCTTCTCGTACTTTTTCTGGTTTTGACGAACACAGTGTAGCTTTAGCCATTGGAAGAAAAAATAACACACTGTCGAATAAATGAGACCAATAATATTTATACATAAATGGGAAATTAAAAAAATTAGTAAAATTTTTACATACATTTTGGAGTTCAAATCAATTAAGATAATCGTACAATAATATAATTATTACACATTGCTCAATAATCTACCAACAATAAATCACACAAGTGAGAATACCCAGTTTCAAAAAGTAGAGGATTAGTTGTTACTTTGTTAGATCAGGTAAAGATTTGCAACGCCAACAGTGATGTAAACAATAAAATGTATATGCAAATACATGTGAAACTAGAGTTGTTTTTAATAAGTTTAGAAGAACCTTAATACCAAAATTATGTTGTTTTGACGTGTAGCCTTGAGAAATAATACAGGTATACCTTATCTACTGAGATTTATAGACCACAAACATTCAGATACGGGTGGCGCTCCTGATTACGACCATTTAGTCAATTCTTGGACCACTTTTATATGTTTTTAACATAATATTTTTGTATATGCTTTATATTTACCTACCACCTTCAACACCGAGTATGTGGTACTGGACAGTTTTGTTATAGAAATTGCCTTACCTTCATTTTGGAAATCTAGACTCGTCCAAGACGTAGTCCAGATGTTGTAAATGAATACGAACGTCCTCGCATGGTGGTCAATAAACTACGATGATTGCCAGTGAAGTATTCCCAACGGCAACTGTAGATACAGATGTGCAGTTGTTAGTCAAGTGACTTAAAGTAACTACTCCCATGGGTAGCGAGCTATTGTAAACAGTAGTCAATAGAAACCGCATTGAAAAATATGCGAAAATCTTGTTGTAAGGTGCTGAGGTGTCGACGACCCTATAGACGTTAGACGAACACATTGTGAATGGCCCTTGCACCAGTAGATTTCAATGTAGTTTTCAGAGGAGAGGCCCAGTGCCTCAAACGTCGCAAGATGAGAATTTCTAAGATTCACTTGCGCGAACCTAAAAGTCATGAGTGAGACCTCACTATCCATAATTGATGTTAGTGATCTTGGACTCAACACGTTTAGCGTAGACAGGACGGTTTCAGGCGCAAGATTTATGCTTGATAACATAGATAGCTGCGCAATGGTCGCATTGAAGCTCACTGCGACAGTTGGAGGCATTATGACCGAAACGTTGGCACCGGAGTATACGTATATGGTTTTGTATACGACAGGCATTCCATCCGATGTATATCCGTCGTCCTGTCAAAAGAAACTTTCCTACGACTGCGTCGCACTCCAAGATCTAATGACATGTCCTGCGGTCTCGGGCTACAGACCGGACCATTACTTTCAAGGAATTCCGTGCCTCTTCTACGGTGGTTTCAGGAGCAGAATTGAAATTCTGGAAAAAGATGACCTTAATGAACATATTCCCAATTCAGAAAAATAAAAACTAAACATGTAATTTCATAATTGTATCACTTCAATCGACAAATATACAATAACACTATGTGGGAAAAGTGGTGTAAATATTTATGTATTTAATTGCAAGCTTCCAGACAGATACTCTGTCATTCGTCAGGCGTAATATGAAAGTGACAAATCTTGACATGGTGACATCAAAGGGGCAAATATTAACAAGGTAATTAGAAAATTAAAATTAAATCACTGTTGTAAAAGTTTTTAGTTCTTGAAAATCGACATCCAGGTATTGGATTTTCATTTATGTCATTTTGATGTTACCTTGTCAACATTTGTCACTTTCATATTACGCCTGACGAAGGACAGGGTATCTGTCTGAAACCTTGCAATTAAATAAATAAATAATCATACCATTTTTCTCAAATAGTGTTATGGAATATGTCGAGTAGTGAAAGCTTCAACTCTTATGACAAATACCTACCTACAAGTAAGTTTAAACTTTATCAATGATGTTATAATCTTTCGAGTTTCCCTTTTTTTCAGTTTTATTTTATAAAGTTGTTGATCAGGAACTCCTAAAGTACTTAAGACCCTCAAACATGGATCTTCTGTGTCCAATGTGTAATCCGGCACTGAAATAGGAGTCTACTGATGCTACTTGATTTAATAAAGGGAAGTGAAGATATCTATCCTTCTGTTTCCTCAACAACTCTTAATGCTAATCAATATCAAGCGATGAGTAAGTTTCACTTGAACTTTTCCAAATTGTATATGTTCGGATATTTTGCTTTCTCATATTTTTTCAGATTGTTAAAACCAATTACTTTTAGTCACGTGTGCACGTGAAAACCAACCATGTTCCTTGTTTGTGTCGGATAAACGTATTTAATATAGCTTCTCCAGAATTATTTTCATACTTCTTGGCAATTCGAGCCTTACGGGATCTCATGTTTGTTGCCTGGGAACAAGTTTTCGAGAATCTTCTAATTATTTTCATTATTCTCACTCTCCTGTTATATTGGTACCCATAATTTCTTAATACTACTTCGTAAGGAGGATCTACTTATACTATCAATTACTGCATACTGGAAAAAATGGTGTAATGCAGCGATTCTTAACTTGTGGGGCGCGACCCCCTAGGGGCGCGTGACTAGTTTCAATGGGGGGCGTGAGCATATAAAAAAAATAAGAAAAAATATTATTTAAAAAAATATTAAATTTACTGAAAGAAAAGCTAAGTAAAATACATTCTGACATAATAAAAAATAAAATACACGTTTACACTGATACAATACACTTATAAATAGGATTGTATCAGTACTGCACAATGTATTTAATAATTAATTTATCAATACTAAACTAAAAACAAGTTTAATCATTATTAGTGACTCCCTTGGGCCTGTCTTACAAAGAAAAGTTTTTCGAAAAAAGGTTTAATATTAGAAATTGACACTCAGTTCTTTTTCTATGTTTGGCTGAGATCTATATTTTGTCTTCAAAGCAGTCACCACAGAAAATCCGGTTTCGCAAAGAAAATGGTAATAGTATACGAAATGCTCTTGTTTTCAGTGCAGAAAACTCATCATCCACCCATGCCCAAAATTCAGAGTGATTTATTACTAAATTGTCTTTTGATTTCGCCACTTACCGTGAAGTCTATGAACGTTTTACCTTCGGCAGTTGAAAGATCTTCGGGAGTATCTTGAAATGGGTCCCCAACCCACTCGTAACTTGCTACCAAGTTGTCGTCAGCAAGAAAATACTTTTTAAAATTCTTTGCCAGCATGGCTAAACGCTTTTCAATGGTTATAAAAACAACTTTTACATGTTGTTTTTCAGCCTTGTAAGTTTTGACACATTCATCCACATTTGCAAACATTTCTAGATTTTTTTGCTTTAAATTTGTGCTCCACAATTGTTTACAAAAAGCTTTAACTTTATCACTCGTATCCAACATATGTGTGTTTGTTCTTTGGAGTTGAAGATTCAAGGTATCTAATTTGTCGAAAATGTCGACCAAGTAGCTCAATTTTATAAAAAAAACATCTCGAAAATTCTCTGCTTCCGGTCGGTTTTCCTCATCTAGAAAAATGTCAATTTCATCTTTTAATTCATAAACACGTTACAAAAAATTCCCAGGTGATAACCGTCTTGCCTCGCAATAAAACAGTAACGCTGAATGTACTGTAGTCATGTCATTACAAAGTGTAGCCAAGATTCTTCGTTTTAGGGGTCTCAGTTTTATATAATTTACTACGGTTATAACCGTCGTTAGCACAATATTCGGACCACGACTCATTTCTTTGGAAACCAGAGCTTCTCTGTGGATCATGCAATATGTCCAGACACACTGTGGAGATTTTTGTTTCACAAGTGCTTGTATACTTAATCCTCCAAACATTGCACGAGCGCCATCGGTGCATATTCCGACGCAATTTTTCCACTCTATGCTTGCCTCGTTTACAAAATCATTTAAGATAGAACATAATTCAAGTGCCGTTGCTTTGAGTTCTATTGGTTTGCAGAAAAGTAGTTCTTCTACTGCTGACATACCATCACAAAATCGAACATAGGCAATTAAATGAGCATCTTTATTGCTATCTGTGGCCTTATCAAGCTGAATTGAAAACAATTTGTTACGCAGCTTCCCGAAAAGCTGATGTTGTACACCTTCAGCTACACCACCAATTTGACGGGCAAGAGTTTCATTTGATAGAGGTATGGACTGCAATTGTTTGGCAAAATTATGCCCAAAACATAGTTTCTACAATCTCAATTGCAGCTGGCAGAATAAGTTCTTCACCAATGGTGTGAGGCTTTTTACATCTGACTATTTTATGTGAAACTTTGTAAGAGACAGCTTTTTCATTCACTGACAAAGTTTTTTTAAAAAATGATTTTTGCTTTTCATATGATTTAAATTTTAATTCGAAGAATACTCGGAGTTTGTTAATGTACTCACTATGAAGCGTTTCCAAATATTGATTAACAAACAAAATACACTCACATACCACACAAAATTAAAAAACACCGAACGCGTTTCGATAGGTACGCCATCATCATCAGCGGTCGACTAGGGCGGACTAAAGAAAATTTCTAACATATGTACCATCAGCGAGTAACGCTTCGTTGCTAATCTGGTGAAGGTGAAAGTTTAATGAGTTCAGAGTAGCCTAAAGGTCCTTGATCATCATTATTCATTAGAATTTGTTTGTTTTTGAAGATCTCTAAACTTTCATAACAATCAAGTTCGTGCTTATTACTAACATGTTTGATTAATGATACCTCATCTAATACATGTTTTTTTACCAAACATATGTAGGGCTACGGCAGACTTGTCCCAACGTTTGTATTTTATATGAGCTAAATGTTCTTTAAAGCGAATTTTGGTATGTCGTTTAGTTTGCCCCACATATATTTGTTCACAATTTTTACAACTAATCCTGTAAATTCCCGACCCATCCTGCTTATCCGCTTTATCTTCTGTATTGCCTAAAAGAGCTTGCAAACTATTATCCGAAGCAGTGACTGTTTTCAAATTAATTTTGGAAAAAAATTTAGGTAGACTTTTGTATAAGCAGGATAGTTTGGTAACTTTACATACTTTGTTTCTATTCGTTCTCTAGCGTTACCTAATGTAGTTACGTTCTTAACCCTCATCCTATGTGTTTGTTTCCTAACTATATTCATAACCACTTCATCTGAAAATCCATTGTATGCAGCAATTCCTTTAATAGTGCGAAATTCTTTATTATAATTTTGAACTGAAAGAGGAAAATTAAGCAATCTATGAACCAAAAAGTTAAAAGCCGCGAGTATATGCTGTCTACAGTAATTTGAGTCATTGGTTATGAATCTTTTAGTGCTAGTTTCCTTACGATAAATACCTACATCTAGTTTACTACCGTTTCTTGTTACCAGAGTATCAAGGAACGGGAGACTGTCATTTGCCTCTATCTCATAGGTAAATTTGATTGTCGGAAATTTAGAATTTACAGTTTCTACAAAGTTATCAACGCTACAAATTTAGGATGGCAAACACATCATCCACATATCTAATCCAAACTCTAGGAAAATAAGGCAAATCATGTTTTAAGTCTGTCTCAAATTTACGCATGAATAGATTGGCTATAAACGGAGATAAGCCTATTGTCGTATCATATTTTTGCTGGAAAAATTGATGGTTAATTTTGAAAAAGGTTTGTTTCATACACAAATCTGTTAATTTAAGAAAATCTTCTACTTCTTTCTTAAATTAGCAGATTTGTGTATGAAACAAACGTTTTTCAAAATTAACCATCAATTTTTCCAGGTCTACCTAAAATCTTTTCCAAAATTAATTTGAAAACAGTCACTACTTCAGATAATAGTTTGCGAACTCTTTTAGGCAATCCAAAAGATAAAGTGAATAAGCAGGATAGGTCGGGAATTTATAGGATTAATTGTAAAAATTGTAAACAAATATATGCGGGGCAAACTAAACGACCTATCAAAATTCGCTTTAAAGAACATTTAGCTCATATAAAATACAAACGTCTGCCGTAGGCCTACATATGTTTGATAAAAATCATGTAGTAGATGAGGTATCATTAATCAAACATGTTAGTAATAAGCACGAACTTGATTGTTATGAAAGTTTAGAGACCTTCAAAAACAAACAAATTCTAATGAATAATGATGTTCAAGGACCTTTAGGCTACTCTGAGCTCATTAAACTTTCATAACTTTCACTTTCATTGTCACCAGATTAGCAATGGTATATATGTTAGAAATGTTTTTTAGTCCACCCTATGTTAAACACTAGGACCTTACAAGTTCTACTCTCAACAACGAATGATAATAATCTTCTGAAACAATAGGTAGTTTATCATGAAACACCTTACACTGTATAGTCTAAGTTAGTTAATATTAAATCCTATAGACGGCCTTTAATATTAGTTACAAAATTACAATTGCCTTAAATTAAACATGTTAACAAAACCTTTCAACGTATTTGTTTTCAAGTAATTTATAAGAGTATTATTAAAGTTGGGGATATTAAAATCACCTAAAACGATAACATTATGTAAAAATAATTCTTGTTGAGATAATAACTCAAACAATGTCTGAAAGTCGCATGATGTGATATTTGGCGGTATATATTCAGGGTGGTCCTTTTAAAGTGTTACAAAGCGATATTGAGAAAATGGCTGAATGAAAATAATTGAAATATCTAGGGATACAATGGGTCGTTGGGGGACACTTTTTTACAGAGTAAGTAATGTTTTAACCTTTTCCACTTTTTAGGGGTGGGGGGTAACTTTTAAATGTTAAATGGAAAGGTGCAGTTTTCTTTCCAGATTCGTAATCTCCAAAAAAAACTACGTTATAATCAATGAATAATTTAATGCCAATGTCAATGTCACTATGCTAAATTTAACAAAATTAAAAATAAAATCAACTAAAGAAAAAACTGATATTAGGTACATTATTTTATTATAATACATAGATTATTGGGCTCAAGAAAATCCACGCTGGATGCGAACAGTCGCTAATCAACACCCTTGGTCGATAAATACCTGGTGTGGGATATTAGGCGATGTTGTTATTGGACCACATTTTTTCGATGGTAATCTTAATGGACAGCGATACAGCGATTTCCTTCGAAATGACTTGCAAAGATTGATGCCAAATATTCCAGAGCAATAACGTGAAGCAATTTGGTTCCAGCAAGACGGCGCACCACCACATTTCTGTTGAGGAGCACGTGCTATATTGAATGACACTTACCCTAACAGATGATTTTTTCTTGTGGGGTTTCGTCAAAGAAAAAGTCATGGTGACTGCTCCAACTACAGCCGAAGGCATGAGAGAAAGGAATACGCGTGCAGTTCGTGAAATCACCCCAGATATGTTATTCAGAGTGCGGAATTCTTTTCGAAAGAGGGTTGATAAATGTTTAGAACAAAATGGTCGTCATTTTGAATACCTATTATAATAAAATAATGTACCTAATATCAGTTTTTTCATTAGTTGATTTTATTTTTAATTTTGTTAAATTTAGCGTAGTGACATTGACATTGGCATTAAATTATTCATTGATTATAACGTAGTTTTTTCTGAAGATTACGAATCTCAAAAGAAAACTGCACCTTTCCATTTAACATTTAAAAGTTACCCCCCACCCCTAAAAAGTGGAAAGGGTTAAAACGTTACTTACTCTGTCAAAAAGTGTCCCCCAACGACCCGTTGTATCCCTAGATATTTCATTTATTTTCATTCAGCCATTTTCTCAATATCGCTTTGTAACACTTTAAAAGGACCACCCTGTATATTACAACTACAAATAAAGTTCCAACATCCAATAGACATTTACATGCTGAAATATCTATGCTATGAATAGCATTAGTTATACTACACAAATCGATAGATGAACAAGGAATATTGTTTTTAATATCAATCATTGCTCCACCATCCCAAGTTAAATTTCTAGTTTTATAATAGCGATCATTACGAAACACATTATAGTTTTTAGGAAACAATTCTGAATTTGATATACTTGAAACTATGTAGTGCGGTTTCAGTTAAACACATAATATCATAACCACACTCATAGGCATAGAATACAGTTTATTACTTTTGACCCCTATTGGAAATTCTCGCGGCTTCGCAGAAAGTTCTCGAACACTCTGGAACGTCTGCGCGACCGCGACGCAAGCGAACATAAATGCTGCACCTCGTCCAATTCCAGCCAGTCTCACTCACAATCAATTTGTTGTGAATGTGTATGTTGTCATTTACGTGTTAACTACAATTGACTCTATTCCAGTAGCAGTAGATTTATGCAGAATCATGTACAAATTTAAGTAAATAAAGAAGAAGGCCCCTGTGTGTAATTTGCTCAAAGATTTTAGCAGCAGACAGCATAAAACCTAACAAACTTAAACGACATTTGGAAATGCTTCATAGTGAGTACGTTAATAAACCTCGAGAATTCCTCGAATTAAAATTGAAATCATATGAAAAGCAAAAATCATTTTTTAAAAAAAACTTTTGACTGTGAATGAAAAAGCTTTACTTGTCTCTTACAAAGTTTCATATAAAATAGCCAGATGTAAAAAGCCTCACACCATTGGTGAAGGACTTATTCTGCCAGATGCAATTAAGATTGAAGAAACTATGTTTGGAGATAATTTTTCCAAACAATTGCAGTTCATACCTCTATCAAATGATACTGTTGCCCGTCGAATTGGTGATATAGCAGAAGGTGGACAGCATCAGTTGCATGACAAATTGCTTTCAATTCAGCTTGATGAGGCCACAGATAACAATAAAGTTGCTTATTTAATTGCCTATGTTCGATTTTGTGATGGTATGTCAGCAGTAGAAGAACTACTTTTTTGCAAATCAATAGAACTCAAAGCAATGGCACTTGCATTATTTGCTACCTCAAATGATTTTGTAAACGAGGCAAGCATAGAGTGAAAAATTGCGTCAGAATATGCGCCGATGGTGCTAGTACAATGTCTGGAAGATTCCAAAGTATACAAGTACTTGTGAAACAAAAATCTCCACAGTGTGTCTGGACACATTGCATGATCCGCAAAGAAGCTCTGGCTTCCAAAGAAATGAGTCCTGGTCTGAATACTGTGCTAACGACGGTTATAGTCGTAGTAAATTATACAACAATGAGACCCCTAAAATCAAGAATCTTTTCTGCACTTTGTAAAAACATGGATGCAGTACATCCAGCGTTACTGTTTTATTAGGAGGCAAGATAGTTATCACGTGAATTTTTTTCAACGTGTTTATGAATTAAGAGATGAAATTGCCATTTTTCTAGAAGAGGAAAACCGACCGGCAGCAGAGAATTTTCGAGATGTATCTTTTTTTATGAAATTAAGCAACTTGGTCGACATGTTCGAAAAATTAAATACCTTGAATCTTCAACTCCAAGGAACAAACACACATATGTTGGATACGAGTGATAAAGTTAAGGCTTTTTTGTAGAAAATTGGAATTGTGGAGAAGAAATTTAAACAGGCCCAAGGGAGTCACTAATAACGATTAAACTTGTTTTTTTAATTTAGTATTGATAAGTTAATTATTAAATACATTGTAGAGTACTGATACAATCCTGTTTATAAGTGTATTATATCAGTGTAAACGTGTATTTTATTTTTTACTATGTCACAATGTATTTTATTTTGCTTTTCTTTCAGTAAGTTTAATATTTTTTTTATGCTCGCGCCCATCATTGAGAGTTATCACGCCCCCCTAGGGGGCGCGCCCCACAGGTTCAGAATCGCTGCATTACACCATTGTTTCTAGTATCTAGTAATTGATAGTACAAGTAGATCCTCGTTACGAAGTAGTATTAAAAAATTATGGGTAGTACTATCACAAGAGAGTGAGAATAATGAAATAATTAGAAGATTCTCGAAAACTTGTTCCCAGGCAACAAACATGAGATCCCGTAAGGCTCGAATTGCCATATGCCAAGAAGTATGAGAAGAATTCTGGAGAAGCTATATTATATACTATTATAAGTTTTTTTTGTGTGAATCCTTGCGATATTGCAGGCTCACATTCCATTAATATAAGTAATTTGATTGTAATCTCATTATATTTAGAATTTACATCAATTCTACATACATAAAGACAAAATTTACATCGATTGCAGCTTGAATCTCGATAGCGCAGTTGGTTAGCGCGGTACTCTAGCAAAGTACAGGTCGTAGGTTCAAATCCTACTCGAGGTAAACTTTTTATTTATGTATTTAATAAAATTAATAATAATTTTTAATTACTATATTATATACGTTTATCCAACACAAACAAGGAACAGGGTTGGTTTTCACGTGCACACGTGACTAAACATAATTGGTATTAAAAAATCTGGAAAAATAAGACATATCTTCACTTCCTTTTATTAAATCAAGTAGCATAATGATCAGTACACTACTATTTCCTTGCCGGATTACACATTAGCGCCAAGAAGGTCCATGTCTTGAGTACTTTAGGAGTTCCTGGTCAACAACTTTACATATATATATATATATATATATATATATATATATATATATATATGTATAAGACAAGTTTATTGGGGAATGCAGTTAATTATGAAGGCCAAAAGAAAACAGTAAACTTAGCATTATTTATAATTACATCTTGTCTTATGAACATGGTTTTAATCAAATTTCTACTAATAGTTAATAAAAAATTTTTATCTGTAAAATGTGGTAAACTTTTAGTTAATATTGTCCATTCTTCTAGTAATTTTTGTTAATGTTCTTTTTCCTCTTTGATAACATAACACTTACCGTTGTTAATGTTTTTAATACGTAACTAACCATTTATATTATGTCACATTTGATTTAGTTTTACTATTGACACACTGTCAATTAATTCCAGTTCTTGCAAATTCCTATTGTTAGTTTGTTTTAACTTTATTATTTAACTCACGTTAGGTATGTTTCTTATTATTATTTAATTTATAAATAATTTGATTTAATTATGGCTTGTCTTGATAAAGGAATAAAGCATTCAGCTTGGCACATTAACAAAGGTTTTACTTTTGGCCTTCATAATTGACTGCATTCAATAAACTTATCTTATATTCATTATCAGTCAAGATTATATATATATATATATATATATATATATATATGTTGAGATGATTCAAATTACATGCATGTAGCTATGTAATTCGCATAGTAAAGTATTTCTTTAGTTGGTACGAAATGGTACATTTCATTAAATAATTCTAGATAAGAATGATTAATAAACATTGAGATGTTTGTAAAATTTAAATATTTCTTAATGTAATTTTAATAATGTTAAAATAAGTAATCGACAGCACAGTACATTGAAGTATAGGATATGTTTGTTTTCGTTATGAGTTAATTCAAGTTTTTATTTAGTTTAGTAAGTTTATTTTAAACAATATTCCCTGACGACATGTGATACAGGTTGTAGTTGACAGAAATAATGTTAAAACTAGATTTAGGCTGGTATCAATGTCGCAATTCACATGTACGCAGCCAAGATTATTTAAAACATTCGTATTAGTGCGTTAAACACATGTTAGTGCAAAAACTATGAAAAAACAGAACAAGCACTTTAGTATGTAACTATAAAACATAAATCAAGCAGCAGCTCTGGGATTATTGTGTTTAATCAACAATTTATGACCTTAAACTAGTGAGTGACAACATTCCGACACTAGTCGTAGAAGAACTTATGAACCTACGAAAGTGGTAAAATAAATTAATTTGTGACTTGAACATTAAGTTTAAACACTTACATTAACAGTTATTGTGTTTAAAAGTGTGAAATTTAACATTCAAATTATATAAACAATATGAGGTTATGTTATATCCTCGCATAAAAATTTTTGTAAAAATTATTTTAAATTGAGACAATTTGTATAAAATAAATTACTAGAGGCAAAAATAGTAAGGTAGCCTCAATTTTATGTTATAATTCCTTATATTTATGTCCATTTTGTTAATTTTAGTTTTTAAGAGTATTGGTAGAATTTAAATAATTTTCCTCTCAAATTGGCCGTAGGCATGTTTAAGATGAATATTTGGGTGTAGTAGCATCCCCTATTCATGTAGAGGTCATTTCCAGGCCAGAAAAATTCATAGAATTAGCGTAAATTCAATAAATACGTGTAAAAATTAACGTAGTTATTAAGTGTAGGAATTAGTTCTTGTTTGGTTTCAAATTATAGATAAAATTATGTAGATTATGGAAATGTTTTTAGCTTTAAGAAATGTTAAAGGGGGCGAAAGTTATAGGGCTTTAAAGAAATATCGTAATGTAAAAATTACAGTAGCCAATCAGAATTCAGGAAATATTCTTCGTAACTATAGAAAACATTCGAAGATTTGGTCATCAACCAAAATCATATAAATACAAGTGCTTTAGGTTCACAAACTCTCTTAATTTTCCTCTGTTTCAACAACTTGCCAAAATAAGGTGTTGACAAATTTTTTTTGAAAATAATTTTTAAAACAAATTAACGTCACTTCGATAAAATAACAAAGTGCGATTTAGTATCGGAAGTGTTAACGAAACAAGTGATAGTCTTTTGTCGGGAAATAATTAAATTAAGGTTAGTTTACCTTTTTAAATTTCAAATCGGAGGTTTTCGATAAGTTATAAAAAATATTTCTGCAGTTTCGACTTTGTTTTTAAATTTATATTGTTTATGTTGGTATGGATATTTAATTGTGTTGTCTTCATGTTTTTATCATTATACACCTTGTTTATCAAAAGTGTGTTTAATTTATAACAACCTTCAACGATCCATGCTTTTCAAAACTTATTTTGAAACTAATTTAAGAAGAAGTGATGAGCCTAAAAATAAAGATTCGTCAATATTCTAATAACAATAGTGACACTTACCTAAGTGAATAAGCTGTTTATTTAAAAAAGAAATTTGGATGTTCGAGGAGCAGAGTTGCAGTTCGCAGGAGCTGTTGTCTTCAATCAACTTCAGCAGCAGTAACCCACAAAAGGAGGACATTTTATGTGAGTACTTTATTGTTGACATTGATACTTTATTGTTATGTTCATAATTTCTATCCTTTGTAATAATCATCATGTGCAACAACAGGTATGCATGTACAAAGGGAATATTATTAGCTCTGAAAATTTAAATGGTTTATGTTAATATTGTTTTTTTTTATTCAAACGTAGTTATACTTGCTTGTATGTCGAATTTCACTTTTTGTTATAGTCAAATCACATGTTTGCATATTCACAGCGCATGCCCACGTATACTTTTAGAAGAATTTTGTTATGTACAGGGTGTAACACAGGTATTAATGCGAATTAAAAACTATAGTTCAATTTACTTGATCAATTTAGATAATATAAAAATAAATAGGACTTAACTCAATGTGCTTTAATCATATTAACTATGATTATTGTATTCAAACAATCAATATAATTCAAATTTATAATCATTTATTTTATAATATTAAAAGTAGAGTTTCTTCTAAATTTTGATCCCTATCCCCTTGTGATGAGTCTCATGTTCTACCAATAATGTTCTACCAATAATGTATTTCTAATATTTAGAGTTTTAACAATAATAATATAATTTATAAATATAATTATAAATCTAGAACAATTATTAGTGGGGGTTTTATATCAGTACAGTATATATATATATATATATATATATATATATATATATATATATATATATATATATATATAAAATGGGTAAAAAGTTGTGTAATTAGGGACCAATAAAATGACACAAAGAAATCGATAGTGTGATTTTGTGTTTTTGAGAAATTTGAAAAAATTTGAATTTTTGAAATTTCTATTTACTTCTTTTTTGGCGTTATTATAAATGCTACAACAAAAATACAAACACTTCTTCACGGCAACTTCTTTAACATAACATTTTTCAATCGGGCGTGTCCTGTTTTTATAGCCATCATCAACTTATTTTTTTTTAAATACGGTCCTGATATTTTCGAACCGCTTTTGAAAGGTTCTTTTATTGCAAATTCAGCAATAGATCACATTTGATGGTCTGATCGCGCTTTGAACCTTTTATGGACCATCATCACGAAATTTTTGAATACAGACCTGCATTTTCAAGAGGTTGATGAAGTAACTTTCCCATATGATGACTACACACCCCATAATAGAGTTTCTTAATATTAGAAGTTAATATCAACAAACAAATTGACGGTAAAAGGAAAAACTCCTAATTTCCTTTGTTTTTAGTGTAAACTAAAGTAAGAATTACTTACTTATAAGTCGCAATTGATTGTCATTTTCAATATTGTGGCGGTAAATATAATTTTTGACATACCCCTAGAGAAAAAAGACGAGGGGATCGCGCTGGCAATCTTACTATCAAATATGTTCCAATCCATCTTGCAGAAAACCTTGCCGGTAAATGTTCCTGGACGGCTCTGAAATTATGTGCCGGAGCACCGTTTTGTAAAAACCAATAATCTTTAATATCAGCTTGAGGTGAATTAGTTGAAGCTACTTCTACTTCCTTATCTAATAAATTTTGGTAGCGTTTAGAATTTAAAGACCCGTTATAGAAAAATGAACCTATTATTCGCATTCCTAATAATGCAGCCCAAAACCGAAGTGGTGTTAGTGTCTGCACACTCTATCATCTCTAGGATTTTTCTAGGATATATATATATATATATATATATATATATATATATATATATATATATATATATATATATATATATATATATATATATATATATATATATATATATATATATATATATATATATAGTTATTCACCATTTATCGCAAACAAAGTGTTAATTATGGCAAATAGTGAAAGTCTCAATTCTTATTTTAAATTTTGTCCTTTCTTAATTAGGGTTTTGAAATCGATTAAATCCTTTTTGTGAAAAAATGACGGTTTCGCATCAAGATTTTTTTTGCAGTGCGGTGCCTTCGGTTCTACTGCCAACCGAACGAAAGTGAATTTTATGTCAAATAGGCATGTACAGAAGTAAACATCTACAATGATAAAAAAATTGTATTAAATATTTTATTTCATTTCGAAACATATACATTGACCATTATAAGGTATAGTGCTAACGTTTACTTTGTATAAGTTATTACTTCAAATGATTAGGTGCTTTACTAATTATTTATAGATATTACATGTCAGTTATAAAATTATGAAAGTGAAAGTAGGGATAAGCACTCAGTAGTTGGTACTTGTTCGATTATTGACAATTGGACAATTAAATGGATTTTTTTAAATTTTTTAGCCAGTTTACGTATTGAGACAAACATAGATGTACACTAATCAAAACGAGGTGTGAACCTTGTCGTTTTCATTAGGATTTAGATATTTTTGTGTGCAGTATTTTAAAAGAGTGAAATTAGAAATGATTGCAGTTTTACGTTACACGAAAACAGCCTTAACATCCACCCATCCATGCAATTAAATCGGTTTACATGAACGATAACCATTTGTTATTTGGATGCCAGTTACTGGAATAAAGATTGACCTAACTAAAACTAAATTATTTTTAAGCTCTTTCGAAATGCAATAGAAAAATGTTGTTTGCACATCAATCACTTAAAGTATAACGGTAGTAAATTTGAAATATTTGGAATTGTGGCTACAATTTTTTGCAGTAACTATTGTTGAATTAGTTTTCCCAATTTAAAAATAACAAAGGAATGTGTCACCGCTCACTTCTAAAAAATAATTTTGCCGCTTTGAATTGGCATTTCTTGTTACTGTCGAATTTTTTACTGAAGTAGGTGAATCTTTCTAAAATCTATCAACATTCAAGGTGATAAGAATTTCTTTTTTTTTGTAAGTGAAAATAACGCCTAAGGTAAAAAAAGTAGTAACTGTGCAAAATCTTTCAGTGAAAAGAAGCTTAAAAAAGCTCTCACGGAAATTTAGCAAAGACTACCAAAAAACGTGTTAGAACATAACATTCAGAGGTAGAAGATGCTCTTGAGAATTAGAATGAAAGCAATATCTTAATATGCAGGGTGGCCCACCACAAACGACACGCTTTATCCACGATAAACAGTTGAATATTTTGAAAAGATTTTTTGTAGGCATGACGGGGACCGTTTGAAGTACAATTCTAAAATGTTGGTTATACAGGGTTGATAAAAAACAAAGCAATATTTTTTTAAATAAAACACCCTGAATTTTATGTCATTTATAAAAACTAGAGGACAAATAAAGGTGAATTACTGTTATGGTTCCTATACCTAACAACAACAGGTTTTAAGATATTTTTAGATTTATAAAATTGCAATAGAAAATTTAAAAAGAAAAATATCCTTGTTTTACCCTCGTTTTACAAATATTGTGAAGTGAAGTATAAAGCCAAAGAGCTCGTTTCTAATTTAATATACACTATGAATAAAAAAAAAAACATATGGGGTGAAAAAAAATTGAGGTCAAATTTGATCACCTTTAAACTAGATTATCTTAATAAATTTAAATGGTACACCCTATGTGTAATGCTTAATTATTCTATAATATTTTAATGTCTTTCGTTTTGTGTTAGGGCTACCTATACCTATTTCCAACAATAACGCCAATTTTTTTGCATTTCTCTAGTTAGGCGTTATACTGGGATTCTAAGGAGGCTCTGACTGTTTTTGGCGTAATGTTTGCCAATCATTTGATTTCATAACTGTCATTTAATTTAATATTAATTTGTCGTGCTGATTTCCGCACAAAATTAACTTCAATATTAAAAATGTATTCCGTTCAAGAAAGAATCGACATGAGTTTACTAATTGGTGAATGCCAAGAAAATTGTTTATTGGCATCCGGAGTGAAAGACTAATTCGAGATTTTCGCAGACCGGAAGCGTGGCATATGAAAAACATATTAAAGAAAATCCACACGTAGGTTAACGTAAAATAAGTTGCAACACTGCAGTTAGTAGAAGTAGCTTCAAAGGATACTGGAGAAAGACAAGTTTCGTCTATACCATATCCAATTACATCAACCCCTTTTTGACACGAATTTTTATCGAGTGGAGTTTTGTTTATGGGTTATGGATCAATTCGCACAAGAAGATTTTTTAAATTTTGTCCTATTTTCTGACGAATCTCCGTTTCATAATAATGGCGTGGTTAATAGCCACAATTTTCATAATATAATAATGAAAATCCCCATTTTTTCAATACAGTCGGTCGCCAACACAGATGGCCTGTTAACGTATGGAGCGGGATTATTGGGGATCATGTAATAGGGCCATACTTTTTTATGATCATTTAAATGGGCTATCATTTCGACGATTTTTAATGGAGGAGTTGCCAGAACTGTTGGAGAACGTTCCTCTCAATATTCAAGTAAGATTGTAGTTACAACTAGAAGGCGCTCCAACACACATGCTAACGTTCGCGCGTATTTAAATCAGAGCTCGGCAAATAGATGGATTGGGAGAGTGGGGACGTTAAAATTGGCTAGATGTGGAGCTACATTAAAAATAGTGTTTACGATTCCAGGCCAACAATCCCGGAAGGTACAAAATTTTAAACAGTAACACCACAAATGTTACGGAAATTGCAAGTTTCATTCTTAGGAAGAGTTCAGTTATGTATCGTACAAGACAGTCGCCAGTTTGAAAATTTATTGCAGACATTAGCACATTTGTCGTTTTGTTGCTACGGATTCACTATTTCATAAGACTGGCCTCACTTATTGGTGTTCATGTGCATATTAGTACATTTAATATGCCTCATGGATTTCCTACGTCCTTTAATGTTTAATCCATTAAATTTTGTCATAATATCTGTTTTTTTTGTTTTACTTTTTGTAAATTAAATTTAAAAACATTGAGCGTTTCCCCAGATGTTTTATTGAAATAAGGAAATTTGGATACTTGCTTCTAGTAAGTATGATGTTAAAATTATTTCGTAACGATAACAATTATTATTATTCAGTATTCCATTAAAAGCCAATAAGTTAATATTTAAATTTATTTACAACTTTGATTTATTAGAAATGTACTCAGTACTTAAAAAGTGCAAAAAATTGACGATATTGTTGAAAATACCTATAGGAAACCCTAATACAAATCGAAAGACATTAAAATTTTATAGCGTAATTATGAATTATATACAGGGTGCACCATTTAAATGTATTAAGATAACCTAGTTCAAAGGTGATCAAATTCGACCTCAATTTTTTTTCACCCTAAATTCATAGTGTATATTAAATTAAATTAAATTAGCTTTACACTTCACTTAATAATATTTGTGAAACGAGGGTAAAGAAATGTCTTTTCTTTTTAAATTTTCTATTGCAATTTTATAAATCTAAAAATATCTGAAAACCTGTTGATGTTAGGTATACAAACCATAACAGCAACTAACCTTTATTTGTTCTCTAGATTTGATAAATGACATAAAATAAAGGGTATTTTATTTAAAAAAATATAACTTTGATACGGCTCTTTTTTTGATGAACCCTGCATAATCTGTAATATTTTAAAATTATACTTCAAACGGCCCCCGTCATACCTACAAAAATTTGTTAAAAATATTCAACCGTTTTTTGTCGAGAAAGCGTGTCGTCTGTGGTGAGCCACGCTGTATAAAGATTTTGTTGAAATAGTTGGAATAAAGAAACTTCACGAAGCCGAAACAATCGCGGTAAAAATTTTAGCATCCTTACCAAAATTTTCTAAAAAGTTAAGTAGTACGGCTATTGTACTAGTAATGAAGATAATCAAGCAAACACCGAAGACGAGTACATAATAAATATCAACTATACGTCCCCTTTGGACAGTGCTTGTGATTAATTTTCTGATGGTATCTTTGCTAATACTTATATACCCGATAATAAGACTGATTCTTTTGTTACAACTGTAACATTCCCCTGACAAATAGAGAAACTCCTGTAAATTACCGTAACAAAGATAGTCGTTCAAAAAATACACTCCAAAAATAATTTACTCCCATTGAACAATGGGCGAACGTAAGTGACAAGACTTTTCTGGCTAATTATGATAGCAAGAATAGTAGAATAATAGTAGGACTGAATTCCTTTTCTGGTTGAAGTCTAACACAACGACTACAAATACTTTTTTTGATAATTTGGTTGGTTGACAATACTTTTCTTGATAATAGCTACTATACACCTTACCGTGATACAAGTGATAATTCTTCGTTGTGCATGTCTACAACGACACCAGATAACTCAATAAATGATTGCGATAAAAATGATGGTATTGTAAAAAAAATTGCAACTAGAACTACAACTTTTGCTTCTCATAATGCAGTTCAGCTAAGAGATTTTTCATTGTGGGCAAAAACACCGGAAAAATAGAGGACATAACCGAAAGACTTCTATTGGTTTAAAAAGAAATACATTAACAGAAAGGAATGAGGAAACCAGCAAACGAAAAGAGAAAAGCAGATAATACAAACAAAAGAATCGAAAACGCTATAGCTAATACTACGAGGCAAACTTTAAATAATGTACTTCAACTAAAAGATTTATTATCATCAAAAACATCAAAAAGAAAATGAAAGGGAGTAACCGAAACACTTCCATACATAATAACGAAGATGAGGAAATGGAGAAGCAAGCAAATGGAAATAGAAAAGACAATACACACAAAAGAATCGAAAAAGCTACAGCGAATACTAAGAAGCAATCTAGCAAAAACAGAAATAAAGAAAAAAGTATTAAAAAACGAAAACACAAGATAATATACAAACATCAATGACGGATGTCAAAATATTTGGACTTTAATCCTCTACATCGTTCAAAAATTCACCCCATTGTAAAAGAAGTAGGTTATCTTCCCAAAAATAATTTTGTATGATTTATGTTACTTTTTCTGCAAAAAATACTTCCATTGTTAATTTTCAAATTTCGAAAAGTGCAGAAGATCGTAACATTTTGAATGTTTGAAAATATATAATGTATACAAAGAATATTATCAATACGATCAATACGATACAACACAATATGTACTCCCTCCACTCAAACCTAGATAAGTAAAAATTGTGTGGTGTATGCTATGCCAATAACTAGTTTACCCTCATGTGTCAGCATCATAAGGTGCTAATAACTGGTGAAATTGCGTAAAAAAAAAACATTTTAAAGAAATATTCTGTGTAAACATTTACAATGGCGGACTAATGTTTCATAATAAGTTATCGTTTACTTGCTTAAAGTACCAATAACTGGGTGCTTTATCCTGTACATTTTATTTTAAAAAGTGTACGTTATTCCATTTGTGATGAACTAATAAAAATAAGGACGTCAATTTGAAGGATTACAACCAACTTTTTGGTGATATGCGATCAACGCGTTCAATCAGCTTTAACGACTCGTAGCGCTTCCTGAAATTAATAAAGATATTAAACCTTGACAATGAACGTCTCCCGATTTT
Organism: Vesta saturnalis; assembly: GCA_036346205.1. Taxonomy (NCBI): domain Eukaryota; kingdom Metazoa; phylum Arthropoda; class Insecta; order Coleoptera; family Lampyridae; genus Vesta; species Vesta saturnalis. The sequence continues at coordinate 6,104,911 of JARFJB010000827.1, forward strand.
GGATGATTAATAAAATCGCATATTATTAAATGCAGTTACAAACTATGTAACTGCGTAGCGATGTTGATAGGCAAGAATTGCGTCTAAATTACTATTTCAGGAAAGCATTGTTCAGTTAAAGCAAAACAAGTCAATTCACAACCAAAATATTTATGGCTAGGCAACCTATATTACTATAAAAATTGTAGTTTGAGAACTACTGCAAGTTTGGACAATTATCTGTTCAGAAAACAAACCGTGTCGCGAAGGCGTCCGTGAAGTTAGTATTCGCATATAATACTCAACAATTTCATACATATACCACAATTGTGCCTGTTTGTGCCACATGTACCACCCTCATCAACACTATCGTAATAAAGATATTCGCATCTTAGTTATCATGGTGCCAACTTCCTCCCAGCGCTAACATGGTGTTTGTGCTTCATTTTGTTTACCGCATTGCCAACTTCCGGCCAGCACTAATAAGACTGCCAAAAATTTTATTTGACATAATCATTCCTTCGTGCTTCGTTTGTATGTTTGTGTCGCGCACCCCTACCCTGATTTGAGATAAGCTACCAACAGTGATCAAATTAGTTGATTAATTATTAATAATTGATGAACGGTAATTGAAAAATCACTAAAACAAAAACTTGGTGTGATATAATAAAAAAAAATTTAAGTAAATTATTTACACAAAGTTCAAATCGTTAAAGACATACATGAATGATTGCTCCATTGAAAATAGGATAAAAAAAAAATTCAACTTTGATTTTTGGAAATCTAAGCTTACTTCAAGCTTCAATGAAATAAATACATAAATAAACAAACAACTAGTAAATGTAATTAGATGACCATTAAAATAAATAAAGTTAATATGCTTAGATTTTGGGTATGAAATCATGTATTGTTTATTAATTTTTTTTACAAATTTTAACGTCTTGATAACAATTACAGTTATCTTCTATAGTAAATGATAGTAGCGTTGGGAGAAGAAACTTATTGTTCGATTAAACAATTGAAAAAATTCAGAAAACGAAAAGTCCAAATACTTTCATATCTTGCTTTTTACTACTTTGCCGTGATCAAAAGATTTCTGTACGTTAAAAGAACTGTTAATAACAACGACTTGACATTTGTAATAAGCGTAAAAAAAGCGAAATTTGATAGATTATCTAAACGAGAAAATATTAAACCATCCTTAGATAATAAAAGAACGGTTATAAACCTACCTAATCAAAATTTTTCCAGATGACGCTATGGAAACACTTGCAAAAGGTGGAAACTTTACGATACTACCAAAAGTAACACCATTTGAGGACATAGTTTCTAATACTGAGAGTGCTATTAAATCTTTATACTTTGATGCTGCAAGTCAAGAACGAGATCATAATTGCGTTATCATCAGATAAAGCTAACGCAACGGTTATTTTAAATATAGATGATTATAAATGTTAAAATTTAACAATTATTGGAACCACAAACACACCGAAATTGAAAAAGATCTTACATATAAGTTTATTTTTGAAAACTAAAGAGCTTATTAAAATATATTCCATTCCTGAAGAATCAAAAATGAAGTTAACTTACTATGAAGCTCTTCCACCAAAACTGTATCGTTTACCAAACACATCTATGAAAAACACTTCACCAGATTATTTCCTAAAAAATGCGTACTGTTAACATGCAAGAAGCTGAAGTTATGTTCCTATCACTATTTACTAAAGTTCCGTTAAAAGAAACTTTGAATATGATAATCGCATTTTCCGAAACATATAACAGAACCATCTTAACTGCCTTAACACTATCGATTTTTAGTGGAATAATAAGTGTTATGAATAACTTGATGCTGTAGCTATGGGAAGCTCTTTTAGTCCAGTAGTAGCTAATTTCTAAATGGTAAAGTTTGAAACATTAGGTCAACAAAATGGACCTAAAAAACCTTTAATTTGGTATAGATATGTTGATGATACTTTTTTAATTTGGAGACAGGGTGAAGAAGAACTAAATGAGTTTTAAATTTTATAAATGGAATTCATCTAAGCATTCAGTTTACTATGGAAATGGGATGTAATGGCAGTTTGCCTACTTTTAGATATGGTAAATCTTGAACAAACAATTCATCTTTGCTCTATCGAGTTTTACGGAAACCGACGCACACAGAACGATCTTCATAAACTACCAAGCATTCATGCACCTCAAAAAATTAGTGTAATCAAAGCTCTAGTGGACCGAGTTAACGAATTTGTAATCCAAAATGTTCAGAAGACCATTTAAAACATTAGTACAAGCTAATGTATAATATATAATTAATCATGTTAGACGTACCCGTCAGGAACAATTACCACTTAATCTTAGTAAAGCTTTTCTTCCTTTCATAACTAACGTTACGAATCAAATTGAGAAAATATTAATTAACTATGGAATTAGAACTATTTCTACATTTAGGATTACCTTAAAATGCTTCAAATCCCCTATTATCTTCTGGAGTATATAAATTATGTTGTTCTTGTGGAAAAGAATGCATTGGAACCACAAAACGTAGCTTTGACGCTAGACGTCGGGATGTTGTAATTGAGTCAACCAGAGAAGTCTGCCGTAGCTAATTTGAATTATATCATTCAATTTAATAATATGGAAATTTTATCAAGGCAAACTCATAATTATGGTCGTCTACAGCGGGAAGCTGTTGACATATATAAGCACTCTAGTAACTTAAACAGAGAAGAAGAAAATCTTAGATTAAATAGGCTTTGGTATTTTGTAAAAACACAAAATGTATTTTAACTGTTGGTATCTCTATGGTTTTCTTTGTTGCGCTTTTGCTACACCTCGAAGTATGTTAAGTTATCACAGCATTGTATTAATGTAACATATATAGTTAAGATAAAATTAAACATACATATTATGTTTTCATTGTACAATAAAGATTACAGTACTTAAATATTAATTATCTCTTTGTTGGAATTGTGATGTAACTAGATATTTTATTAGTCTGTAAAGTTTTTAATTGTGAATACTTTTACCACTTTAAAATTAAAGTTTGCACAACTTCGAACTTACATTATAATTTGATTAAATTTTGTTAAACTTGTTTTTTGATCGTGACATTTTTCGTTGTTAGCCTCCGTCTGTTAGAAGGTATTCTTATTTGTCACTTTTAAGGCAGGTTAGTATTAATCTATTAAAGACCTAGCTAATCTTTATTAAAATAAACCATTATATTCCGTATGTTTTAGCAGGCAGTTTTTAGATTTCATATATTTATTTGACATCTTAGGTAATTTTCGAAAACATTTACTGAAGATGAAAACTATAATTGTTATCCAAATATCTAAATTTATAAAAAAAAAATATACGCGATTTCATACCCAAAATCTAAGTATCTTAATTATGAGGGGTAATCGTAGAAGTATGCATTTTCATAGTTATCAAATTAATACAAAGCTGGCCTAGAAATCAAAATGTTAATTGTACAGTAACAATTTCATGGTTGATAATTAAAATACACTAATTAAAAAATGGGTTATTGAATGGTAATTATTTATTTAACAAGTGCAAAAAGTGAGTCTTTAGGACCATAAGTGTCGGTAAATAAAAAATATTTTATAATATAACGTAATATTTAAGATTTATTTATGATTGATTATCATTGTTAGCGTGATTTGCGTGATTTGATATAGGTTAGCTTTTACAATTTAAATCTAATCAGACTCGTCGAAATTTGCATCACATTTTGCAAAAGCAAACCATAAACTATTACCATAAATAATTAATTTTGTTCCAGCCCTTACCAAATTATAGAATTTTAACAATTATTCCCATAATTCGTCCAAAATTTTAAATTTTTGTATTAGACCATGGTCATCATTATATTATAATAATATAATCTTATATTCCAAATATCTCGAAATATAAATGCCGTAAACGCACAGGTAAAAACTTTGGTTTATGTATTTGGAGTAAATTAACCTTCGATTATACACACTGTATAGAAATAAACGATAATATTAAATAGAAACGTCGGATCCTCTATACGAATATCTTGATTTTAATGTATTGATGTATATTTAAAAACGTTTATAGAGAGTGGTACATCGCACAAGTTAAATTCTCGGGATTCCTTAGTTTTAATGAATAAATGAAGGCCGGTTGGTCTTATAAGATTTCGCCAGAATGACAAAGCACTTGATTTACAAAGGTGCATCGTGTGTGATTGTCACTGTTTGCGTCTGTAATGCCCTCTTCTAAATACTGTATGCCTTTATTATTTATGTTTATATTTATAGATAAAGTGGGTACCTAGTTTCCTAATTATCTTTTAATTTGTTGATTCACAAACAGATGTTGAAGAAAGATTACAATAGTTTGTCTACGAGGTGCATGTTACACTCGCATGTAATTCTTATAGTATTTTTATCTATTTCAACATCTGATGTACATGAGTTGCACTTCTTGCAATAGGGAAAAGCTTTATGTCTGACGGAAATCAAAAACAATTTGTTTCTTCTTATTTGCAGGATCTGGCTTTGTTTTCGAGAAAAAGCAATTATAATCTTTGCCCGGTGGGTTTCTAAAGCCCAGGAGTTTTATTTCTTAAAAGATTAACCCCGTTTAGCTTGAAAATCAACAATTTCTGAAAAATCGAAAGTTTAGGTACTTCTGAATTGCAGATGATTCTTCATGGTTCTGTTTTGGTATTATTTTCAACAAATCACCCGATTTTTAAATTATAAAAAACTGTATAGATTTCAGCTAGGTTGATAATTATCTAAAAACAAAACTAAAGTAACATTAGCTTCATTGTAAACCCAAACGAAAGAGCATACATTTTATTGCTCTTTGCCCAAACAATGATTTATATAATTGTTGTTGATGGGATCTACATTGCTTAAATTTGCCAAGCCTACTTGTTTGCAAACTCCGTAAAATCTGACGTTTAAGTTATTGCAGTATGCGTCTATAGTGTAAAAGAAATGTGATACTCGGTGTATCAGGATGTTCAACAAAAGCAAATAGAATCAGGGATCCGCAATACTAGGTTATTATCTACAAGCCTCAATTACTATTTATAACTACATTATACTACATTAAATACTTGTTTGGGTTCATAACGAGAAAAAAGAATTAAGTGCACATCAATAAAGCGGTGTACGCCGAAGACTATAATTAAAGAATAATAATAGTCTGCATAACCTTAAAAGTCTCAAATGCATTACTTATAGTACTTATCTCGACTACCTTGGTGCAATGTATAATGTAAAATTATAAAAGAGTAAAAACAGAAGTGCTTACCGTGCTTTCGATGTCATTGCTTGAATTACCCTAAAGACAAAGGAATTTAGTGTACAATTAAAATACATTTGAATTTACCTTGGTATTGGAGACTTAATCTTTCTAGGAGGTTGTGGATATCTGCAATTAAAATTAAGGTCAATCAAATATTTTGTTGAGAAATTATTATATTAAATAAAATACTTATCTTTTTTGGGATTTTTAATGTGTATTATAATCTAAAGTTTGATAACATTTCGAGTAATAATGTATAATTGTCAATGAACATAGTAATTCTTAATTAGTAAATAATTAATTACAGATGACAAACCAGAACACTCTCACGACGAAAGCTAAAGAGTGTTCTGGTTTGTCATCTTGAAGCAGTTTAATAATATTTAATTTTATGACCTAGTTATTCTTTACTAAAATTTTATAGTTGGCTTTATGTTTCAAACTGTTATACTAATAGCAGGCTTATGTTTATGTTTTAATTTTTCAAATTTGACAAAATTGTTTACTACATCTTTAACAATTTTTAACAAACATTACTACTGACGAAGATAACTGTAAGTGTTATCGAAACGTTTAGATTGTATAATTTAAAGTACACCATTAAAAAATCCCAAAAAAGATAAGTATTTAATTATGAGTGTTAATGGTGAAAGTTTACATTTTCATATTATATTAAATGTATATCTTTGTCTTAATAAACCAGAAACAAAAATAACGTGATTATCTTTGTATGTAATCAAATAGATACCTTACATGAAACCGACACTAAATTTGGTTTATTGAAAATAATGATGAAGCTTGACATAGTTTAGTGAAAACGGAGAGGTACATGCTTGCCCACATTGGTCGAATAACCCTCGTCACTTACCTGGGGGCCCTTAATCATTCTACGTTGTTGAAATCGTTACTCTACTGAACATTTCTATTTGAAATATTTGAAGGAATGTTCATGGTTCACATTTTTAGTAGCTCCGCAGATAACATAGAGTAAATTATTTAATGGTTACAAAAAGGAAACATAGGGATTAATTAACTCATATTAATTTTGTGTATTTTTAATAACATAACTTTTTTGCGTGCTTATATACATGCATTCAGTTTATAAAGTTTAAAACTCATTATAAATTTTAAAATGTAATAATTAGGAGTTGTAACAAACTAACACTCTAACAAACAAGGGGTGCAGAATTCAGCTTGAAAAATATTGTGTTCGACTTACTTATTAATCTAATAGTAAAACTTTCTACTTTTTCTCTTAGGATTATCCATGTAAATTTGTTTTCGATTAGAGTGATGCTTTGGATTTAGTTTCACGTAGTAGTATTTATATTTGTTAGAACCGTGTTTGACACTCTTCCACTAAGTCGTACCATGTTGCCTATTCGTTTATTTTTACAAACTCGTATACTATAAGAAGTATAGTAAAGGGAAGGTATTGCAATCATGAACAAAATCGACCTCGAGATTAAGACGGATCTTCATGTTTCGAGGTCACTTGAATCCATTATAACCATTTTCGACACGCCATGTGTCCGTGTCGATGTCGGTGTCTCTGTCGCTGTCGGTGTCGGTGTCGGTGCTGGTGTCGGTGTCCGTGTCCGTGTCCGTGTGTTCATGTGTCCGCGTGTCCGTGTGTTCGTGTGTCGGTGTGTCCGTGTGTCCGAGCGCCCGTGCGTCCGTGTGTCCGTGTGTGTCCGTGTGTGTCCGTATGTGTCCGTGTGTGTCCGTGTGTGTCCGAGTGTGTGTGTGTGTGTGTGTGTGTGTGTGTGTGTGTGTGTGTGTGTGTGTGTGTGTGTGTGTGTGTGTGTGTGTGTGTGCGCGTGTGTGTGTATGTGTGTGTGTATGTGTGTGTGTGTGCGTGCATGCGTGCGTGTTTGCGTGTGTATATGTGCGTGCGTGCGTGTGTGTGTATGGGCGCGCGCGCGTATGCTGCTCAACAATTGTGTGGACATACGCACTACTATAATATGACAGTAGTAGCCTTCTTCACCAATGCGGCCTTACATATGACCACACTGTTTCTAAGCAATTTTAAACGTATTTACCCATCTACTACTGTACAAATATGGATCTAACCATAACCAACTTTGTGAGGCCTTGGTTAGTGTTGCCGTCTATAATGAGTTTGACCCTTTCGTACTTTGTAAGTGTATATTTCACATTCTTTCGTAAATGTTGAGGAGAGTGACACTTTGGTAAAGGAACGTACATTGAGATTTGTTGTGAAGAAGGTAGGTAAACTCATTTAATCTAAATAATATTTTTCACTGCTTAGAGCATAGAATAGTTATGTTGTCTGTGAATATAAATGCTGTCGTAAAATCTTTGATAACACTTTAATCTAGTGAATATCAGCTTTTTATTTTTTATTTATTGTAACTTACACGATGGGTTTCAATACTTTGCCCACAGTATAATAGGTATTCGAGGATATATTTGTAATACGACCTGCCTGACAATATCTAAATTTCTACCTTTTTTGCTGATAGATAATGTTACGTACATAACTGAGCCGAAAAACATAAACCTCTGACGCTAAAGTAGAGCAACTAGCAATTATGTAATCATTACAACTGATACACTTTTCATAAAAACATATCAAATTCATGATAACGTGTTTTTACATCTACTTTTCTTCACTTATCTAATCTGTGGTTTACTCTTTGTCAATTTCATGAGAATATTAAGTAGCCTTACTGTGTGTATTTTTAAAATTTTTCTCGTAAATTGAATAAATCGTACGCACTCTTTTCGCTTAGTATATAACCTTAAGGCGTATTATTTTATTATTTTTAATCCACTACAAATAAAAGTGTATTATTTAAGGAATATATTCACAGACTAATTAAAATTAATTCTATTTGTAGAGAAAATTATCGATTATGATTTCGCCATTTATTGTAGAACCCTTTTGCCTTGCGCAATGTATACAAGACATTTTAGAATCTTCAGGTAAACGATAAATGGGTTGAAACGATCAAGGCTAGTAAGACTACTATTTATACATTTGGGATAGAAGACAAAATACTGGTGTCCAATATTATTTGCGAAGTAAATAGTGCCCGCTTGAAAAGGTCTCAGATACTTTTTACATTAGAGGAAGAAGGAAAAATTTTGACAGGGATGACGGTAATGAAACCAATACGTGCAGTGCAAGTAATGTTAAAGCTAGCAAGGTAGCAGAAAATTTTTTTTTAAAAAGAACTTGAGACCTTCCGTCTCCAATGCCTAAGTAAGGTAAGTAAGGTAAAAATAAAGATTACCAACCTATCTAATTTTGTCCTAAAGGAGCCAATAACAAACATTCACATAGGCGATTATGCCTCTATCCAAAGTGAAGATGAACCGTAGCGATCATCCAGTAGTGAATAGGTGTCTTCCTCATATTCCTCTTATCATGAAGGCGATGAAGATGATTACGCAAATTCATGCAGAGTTGATACTTACTCATTTCTCGTTGAGTAACAAGCCTGCAACAAATACGTTATCAAACTTACCGGTTTCTCCTTTAGACGTTGCGTGTCAATCACAAGAGGCCCCAAACTCGATGAAATCTCCTGTATTTCTCCTTCAAATCTGTGAAAAGTTCCAAATTTCTGGCACCACCAGTGATAGCGAAATAGAGACAACTTCTTATGTTAATGGTGCAAAAAGACCATCTCTGGAAGTCATGTTTATGATAAAAGACATGCTTGTTACTTCTGTCACAAATCGATAGGTAAAGTTACCAGGCACTTAAGAGTTGGTACATTTTAAAGAAATTGAAATTGCGAAGCTATTAGCTATGCATAAAAACTCTGAAGGATGAAAAGAGGGGGTTTTATGTTTGCTTAAAGCCTGCGACTATTACCATAATTGTCAAATACTGGTAATGAAAAAGGGAGAGCTTATTTTAAGCAGGCACCCTTCTTCAAAAGACAAATCAAAAGGGTTAACCAATTATGGTCCTTGCCACAACTGCCTAGGATTCTTTTTACTAACAACGTTATGGCGCCACGTTAAAAATAGTTATCTGAATAAAAAAATAATACGCGCTTTTCTCCAGTTTGTCTGCAACATCCGTAGAAGATATACTATCAACGTTAAAACATGATGATGGTGGTACAGTTCGCAGAAGATCAATTAATTAATAAATTAGGAGCTCTATTATTTAAACAGTTTAGTTTCCAAGAACACCATTTCATTCGTCAATCAATGCGTGAGTTGGGGAGGCTAATCATTCAAGTTCGATCCACTTCAAGTTTAACAACTTTAAACCAAATTCTACTGCCTAAGAATTCTGATATTCTTGTGGAGTATGAAACAATTATGCGTTTTCACCACAAATGCTGAAAAGTTTAATAATTATGAAATTCCCTCTTTGGTATTTAAATTTCGGCACAGTTTATGTGAATGTTCTCAAATAAGTAGAAGAGTTGCATTGCGAAGAGATCGTGAAATGCAGGGTTTTTTTTATAAATCTTGAATGTTGAATGGAAAAACAAAATTTCATCCATTGCGTTATGTTACGTCATCGTAAATTTAATTGTGCACAATTACTGCCAATCACCCAAGATATCATTAACCTTAACTCATATTTGGATACATTAATTCAAAACGCGATCAGAAAAATTCAACTTGATGTGCAGGAAAACTGGCTAAAGTTAGCTGCAGCAACTTTATCCCGAATAATTCTTTTCAATAAACGAAGATCTAGTGAAGCATCTCGTATGACCTTAAACCACTATGCTGGTCGACCGAATTGGAGTGAACAGGTTACATCGGAATTGAAAAACTCATTGACACCATTGGAACGAACATTAGCGAATCGTTTAACAATTGC
>JARFJB010000827.1:6122500-6145000 GCA_036346205.1 Vesta saturnalis
TGTCTGTGTGTCTGTGTGTCTGTGTGTCTGTGTGTCTGTGTGTCTGTGTCTGTGTGTCTGTGTGTCTGTGTGTCTGTGTGTCTGTGTGTCGTGTGTCTGTGTGTCTGTGTGTCTGTGTGTCTGGTGTCTGTGTGTCTGTGTGTCTGTGTGTCGTGTGTCTGTGTGTCTGTGTGTCTGTGTGTCTGTGTGTCTGTGTGTCTGTGTGTCTGTGTGTCTGTGTGTCTGTGTGTCTGTGTGTCTGTGTGTCTGTGTGTCTGTGTGTCTGTGTGTCTGTGTGTCTGGTGTCTGTGTGTCTGTGTGTCTGTGTGTCTGGTGTCTGGTGTCTGTGTGTCTGCTGTGTCTGGTGTCTGGTGTCTGGTGTCTGTGTCTGTGTGTCTGTGTGTCTGTGTGTCTGTGTGTCTGGTGTCTGTGTGTCTGTGTCTGTGTGTCTGTGTGTCTGTGTGTCTGGTGTCTGTGTGTCTGGTGTCTGTGTGTCTGGTGTTTGTGTTTCTGGTTTGTTGTTTGGCGTTTGGGTTTGCGTTTGGTTGCGTTTGGCGTTTGGCGTTTGTGCGTTTGGCGTTTGTGCGTTTGTGCGTTTGTGCTTTGTGCGTGTCTTGTGCGTTTGTGCGTTTGTGCGTTTGTGCGTTTGTGCGTTTGTGCGTTTGTGCGTTTGTCGTTTGTGTTGTGCGTTTGTGCGTTTGTGCGTTTGTGCGTTTGTGCGTTTGTGCGTTTGTGCGTTTGTGCGTTTGTGCGTTTGTGCGTTTGTCTGTCTGTGTGTCTGTGTGTCTGTGTGTCTGTGTGTCTGTGTGTCTGTGTGTCTGTGTGTCTGTGTGTCTGTGTGTCTGTGTGTCTGTGTGTCTGTGTGTCTGTGTGTCTGTGTGTCTGTGTGTCTGTGTGTCTGTGTGTCTGTGTGTCTGTGTGTCTGTGTGTCTGTGTCTGTGTCTGTGTGTCTGTGTGTCTGTGTGTCTGTGTGTCTGTGTGTCTGTGTGTCTGTGTGTCTGTGTGTCTGTGTGTCTGTGTGTCTGTGTGTCTGTGTGTTTGTGTTTGTGTTTGTGTGTTTGTGTGTTTGTGCGTTTGTGCGTTTGTGCGTTTGTGCGTTTGTGCGTTTGTGCGTTTGTGCGTTTGTGCGTTTGTGCGTTTGTGCGTTTGTGCGTTGGCTGCTTTCGGTGCGCGTTCGTGTGCGTTTGTGTTGTGCGTTTGTGCTGCTGTGTTTGCGTGCGTTTGCGCGTTTGTGCGTTTGTGCGTTTGTGCGTTTGTGCGCTTGTGGCTGGTTGTGTGCGTTTGTGCGTTTGTGCGTTTGTGCGTTGCGTTTGTGCGTTTGTGCGTTTGTGCGTTGTGCGTGCGTTTGCGCGTTTGCGTCGTGTGTGCGTTTGTGCGTTTGTGTGCGTTTGTGCGTTGTGCGTTTGGTTGCTGTGTTGTGCGTTTGTGCTGTGCGTTTGTGCGTTTGTGCGTGCTTTGTGCGTTTGTGCGTTTGTGCGTTTGTGCGTTTGTGCGTTTGTGCGTTTGTGCGTTGTTTGTGCTGTTGCTGGTCGTGTGTGTTCTGTTTGTGCGTTTGTGCGTTCTGTGCGTTTGTGCGTTGTGCGTTGTGCTTGTGTGCGTTTGTGCGTTGTGTGCGTTTGTGCGTTTGTGCGTTTGTGCGTGCGTGTGCGTGTGCGTTTGTGCGTTTGTGCGCGTTTGTGCGTTTGTGCGTTTGTGCGTTGTGCGTTGTGCGTTGTGCGTGTGCGTCGTTGTGCGTTGTGCGTTTTGTGGTGTGCGTTTGTGCGTTTGTGCGTTTGTGCGTTGTGCGTTTGTGCGTTGTGCGTTGTGTGCGTTTGTGCGTTTGTGTGTGCGTGTGTGTGCGTTGTGTGCGTTGTGCGTGTGTGTGCGTGTTGTGCGTGTGTGTGCGTGTGTGTGCGTGTGTGTGTGTGGTGTGCTGTGTCGTGTCGTGTCGTGTGCGTGTGTGTGCGTGGTGTGTGTGTGTGTGTGTGTGTTGTGCTGTGTTGTGTGGTGGTGTGTGTGTGTGTGTGGTTGTGTGCGTGTGGTGTGGTGTGCGTTGTGTGTTTGTGTGTGTGTGTGTGTGTCGTGTCAGTGCGGTCGTGATGTGGTAGTGTGTGTGTGTGTGGTGTGGGTGTGTGTGCTGTGTGTGTGTCGTGTGTGTGTGGTGTGTGTGTGTGTGGGTTTATTGTTGTGATTTGTGTGGTGTCTGGTCTAAAATGTAATGTGTAATAGCCTTAGTTGAACATGTGTTGTTGCATGTGTAGATAAAATGTAGTGTAAGGTGTAGGTTGATGTAAAGGTTGGATGCGTGTGTGGTCAAGTGGGGGTGTGAGTGTGTGGGTGTGGTGGGTGTGTAGATTGGTGATGTTTTGTGGAAATTGAAGATGATGAAAGATGTGAAATGTGTGTTATTTAACTTGTTTGCAATTTTAGCTAAAATTAATAGTTAAAATAATCACTATAAGTTAAAACATATAAGTATTTCGACATCGGTCAACACCAGCAATAAACAAATTAAAATTATAAATATAATTAAAATATATTTATGTCCATATGCTTACTTGACTGGCAGTTTAGAGGTCTAAGATTCGATTTTTTGTAAGGGAAATCATATGTCAAAAGAATGAATGAAAAGAATGTAGAAACAATATGTATCGTTAAGCATTTAGTAATTTATAACAAGTCATCAGTATTAAAACAACGAATTGGTACCCTGAGCACATTATAGTTTTATTCATGGTAACGTGTAACTTGCAGGAAAAATTTTCTCAATTGAAATCGAAGAGAAACTTGATAAAATAGACCTTTCTATGATTAGTTTAACATATATACTAATTATAGATAAAATGAAATAATAAAGTGCAATACTTGTTTTCCATGTTTTACAGTATCCTTTTTGGACAATCAATAAATTATGTATATTTTAGGATTAAATCAACCAAATTTACTGAGTTGTACAGTTATGTCAATAACGTAACAGAATAAACCAGAAAAAAAAAACGAAACTAAACTAATAGAAGGTAATCCAATAAAATGATACACAATTGCTTCTTTGAAGAAACATTTTCTCTTCTGTTAATATACAAAGTTTAGTTAATAATATTAATATGTAAAAATGGTGAACAAAACATCAACCCTAACACTAATGACAATGAAACCGTAATAAAAAAAATGATGAATACAGTAATATACTTTTAGACCGTTAACTTAAATTAAAATGTGAGTAAAGACATTTTACGAAACATATTTAAAAACAAACCAAATTTTGTATTAAGACTTCTTATACAAGAACACCAAGTTATGCTTCGAAATATAATCACCAGATGCTGTTTAGATTTAACTATCAGAAAATAACTGCACACCGGGTGTGAAAATTTTAAGTGAATTACTTCAGATAATTTTTTCTTGTTTCTCATTTTACGAAATTTTGGTTTTAAAAGTCAAAAGAATGTATTGTTTTCAAGTATTAATGTATTGAGTATTGAAATTGGTTAAAAGTTTTTTTTAATGGTTAAGATATTTAGAGTATGTTATTTAAAAATTCGAAGAATAAGTTCTCATGCCGATTAAATTAAACGTAATTTAAGAAATATAAGATATGGATATAAAATTGTTTTGTGGTTGCCATTTGAGGATGTTAGAGTATTTCAATTTCAAGTTAAAATTTGGAATTTCAATTCTATTATTCTCACTAATAATGTTAATTGAAGATTTAATTACGTTTCACAGGTGATACTTGCATTATAATCGGAGTAATGTTAGATTAGTTTTTGTGTAAATAAACGTTCTCGTTATTTTAAATTTTGGGGAATTTTGTTAAATGGATTCGTCGTGTAAAATTATATTAAGTATAAAATTATTACGTTGCATGGTACGTATTTTGCGAATTTAAATTGTACCCGAAGGTCTGTCGCCTTTCCTTTCGATAAACATTAGTCTATAGGCAAAAGTCAGATTTCTAATGACGAGGTTTTAAAGCTCACTTTCGTAGCATAGACTGATCATATTTCAGTGATAATCTTTGGGAATGCAATTTGGACAGATGATGCATGATGCAATTCTTTTCAGATTTAGTGCCGAGGGGCTATCGTTTTTCGCGCGTATGTTAATTTAAAGTAACGAAGCTATATAATTGGTTAACTAATATTTAAGGGGATTAAAATCCAAGGTGGCGAATTCTGGACGATGTTAAAGTCAGCCTAGTCCAAGATGTAAGCAAAGGCTCACGTTTTTTTGTTTGCCACTTCGAAATGTACGCGCAAGGGTTGGTGGAGTAAGATGGAATTAGTTACACCATACCGTAAGTGTGTACCGAACAGTACCGTAGGAAGACTTCCGTATCCACTGGCTGGGATTATCGAAGTTTCAACACATCCCCGATGTATTATAGTTTGTTTTTCGTTTGTCAATATTGACAATTTTCGGTCACAGAAGTAATTGGTTTTAGTGTTCTTACGAAGTAGTAAACTTTTATTCTGTTCAACTGCTTTATTACATTTTGGTTATGCGGATTAATGTTAACGAGTTCCTGATTAAAGGGGTGGTTTCGCGTATACTGCGCAGCTCGAACAAATAAAGTACAAACTGAGGTTTGCTCAGTAAAAAATATTCCTAACTGCCTCTGTTTTCGAGATACAGAGTATTAAAGAATATTATTTTATACACATTTTTGACAATTAATTTTTTCAGAATTCAACGTATTTTAATTTCATTGTGTAGTTAACTTAATAAGTATAATATTTCATGTTCATGTTTTTTTATTAAAAATTATTTTGCATAAAAATTATTGACTAACATTACGGATTGTCCCATCATTTTTAAATCCAAATATTTGGAAAACGGCACACAATATCGAATTTTATAAAGAGTACCTTTTTCGTGTAAAATTGAATGGAGAATTTCGACCTAAAAACATAACCTCAAAAAAGTACTCTCTATTAATCATGTAACTAGCGCCCTCCTTGAGTGTCAGATATAACAATGAAGTATTTGGATGTACCAGCTTTAACAAAACTTTCTCAACAAATTTCATTACAATGGTGCCAGTAGTTTTCAATTAATTGTCAAAAATGTGTATAAAATAATATTCTTTAACACTATGTATCTCGAAAACAGAGGCAGTTAGGAATAATTTTTTCTGGGCAAACCCCACTTATTTTTGGCTATTCTACCTGCCCTAGCAAGCGCGCCATGTTTTTTTTAAACACCCTGTAGAGTGCCTGTTTAATTAGTTTTAATTAGATAAAAGTACAGTAGCTGTAAATAACATTATAGTTGTGTACATAATAACGTTAACCAGATGAAGTGGTGACCGTAGCGTATGGTGTTTGGTTTAGAGATTTGCCGCTATAAAGTTTATGTAAACATAAATTCAAAAATTAAGAAGCTATTGGTTTCTATTAATCATACACAAAGTGGAGTGATTGCTAACACAGTGTTGTGAGAAAGAAGAGGAAATTCGATTGACCATTTGTGCTGGGTGAGGTAACTTTTTCTCTGAATTTATATGCGTTGCTGATTTTAATAAAACGTTTGTTTGTACTTATTTAGACGATTGGATATGCCTTCTGTGAGTTTATTTTAAGTATCGGCTAGATATAGATTCAGTATATAAAGCGTATTTATTCGTATGTCATAGGGTGTTTTTCTGTATTTTATTTTGATTTCGCTATATAAAATTACATCTTACCTTTTGTTAAAATGTATGCGTTCAACGAAATTATTATTATTGTTTTGATTTGTTCCTTTTTGTGTGATTTATTAAAAAATTTAAGGTAGATGAATGTGGGAAAGCGAGCTTGCAAGTTATCATTTCAGGTTATTTATAGGTGTATAAAATTTGGTGTTTTATTTGTAACTGCCGCATCAACACACCCAGTGTTGATTGGATTAATGTGTACTTTTAATGTAATATACGAAGGTATTAATGACTAGATGGTATTATTTCACTTCTGTTTGATATCAACGTAATCTTTTTTCTTTCTCACAACGCTATTTTTAATTACGTTTATTCAAAATTTAAAAGATTAGATGTTTTGGATTGCATTCAATTATTGAGTATTTTACTGGTTTTACGGAAATTGTAGATTTACATTACGATGACGATTATTTTTGTTTTGTTGCTTATTATTTAATTCAAGCTTTAAGTCATATGGATCTGGTTGACAAAATTGTAGTTGAAGGTAAGGTTTACTAGATGTACTGTAACGTAGATTATAAAGTAAATCAGTCGTTCACCAATCAGCTGTTGAGTTTTGCACACGATAGTTTTGCGAGTAGTCGCAACTTTTGAGTTTTTTTATACGAATCATCTAACCAGCTGTCAATTATCTGGATTTGCCAAAAAGGTAAGCAGTTTGTTTATTTGTTTGAGAATGAGCTGTGTATTTTCGAATTTAGGAATTACAACCCCAATTTCGTCCTTTATTAGATTTTGGAATAGAATTTTAGTAGAGGTGAGGGTTTTATTTTGAGTGAACATTATGGTTTGTTACATTTTTATTTCCTTATTAATAATCTTTTCCCATTCATATTGTGAACGCACCATTATTAAACGTTAATCACATGCAAACAATGTATTCTATTTAACAATCAAGGTCGGGTGCGATACCTGTCCTTCATCATATCACTTGCTTTCCAATTGTGCTACAAGTAGCATTCTTGAACCGTTCTTTTGGGTGTTAGTGTTATATAGCAAGTTTATTATTGTAATTTTGTAACAAGAACAACGGAAATTACCGGTTAATTCGATAATTAATCCGGTAAGAGTGATATGGATGGCTTTATAATTGTTTAACCTCCGTCACTATCCCCCTATCGAGGGATTGCGTTTGGTCGATAACTATATCCAAAAACGTACGTAAAATAAAACTTAAATTAAGATTGTCTACCATATTCTATTGCTTGTAGCGTTCTTTTTCTGCTTTTTTGGTGCCTCTGTTTCGGCTATATCTCTCTGGCTGCACCTTTATCTTTTTTTGTTTTTTTTTATTGACGACTGTGGGAAATTAAATCAAATTTTACGCGCCGTCAAGGACAATGGCCGTTTCAAGACGATCCCGCTCTAATCTTTGGCGACACACGTGAAGTGGATCTAGTACGACGACCCACCTGCATCTAAAGAAAATAAACCAGATAAGTGAATGTTTAGTATAACCACTATTCTTTTTTTTTGTGCTTTATGCTGCCGCTTAATTAATTACTTAATTTAATTTAAATTTTAAAGGGGGTTATTGCGCTTTATTATATAACGTAAATTAGGAAAAGAATTCATTGTATGAATTATGCACAATCTTTATTTTTGGTGATCACTAAAAAAAGATTAGCTAAAGCAATTTGTTGGTGTTTAACGCCTGCTTTTTTTACTTTCCTTTAGTTGGATTGTCTATCACAACGATAATCCGCTTTAACTGTCTTATAATTAACCTTTTTAACAAACGCTTTGTGGCGATTGATCGTATTTTCTTTTTTTACTCATGCTCGTAGGTTTAGCACAAAAGAAACATGATACACTAAAATTTTAATAGACGGGACACTTTGATTTTATTTTTTAAATGCGAGTGTTGTATTGTATTGTATCTGGTATTTGAGTTATATATATATATATATATATATATATATATATATATATATATATATATATATATATTATACCGGGTGTTCGTCAAAAAGGACGAGTGCGTTGTTAATTTACTATTGTTAAATATATGCATTGTTTTATAACACGTTTGATTAATTAAGTGATTTATTTATGTATTTTTTTTCCTCGAATATACGTTATTCATGAACTATTTACGTTACAAGAATTAGTTATATGTGTACTGGGGCAAAGGGTTAATCCCATTTTTGTGTTATAACCTGCTTACTTACTGACGTACTTTTGTTGATATGTTATGTACAAGCGACAATAAACAATCAGGTTGGTGTAGAGAGTACGTTGTCATTTTGTATTGGCTGTGGTGTTGCTTAACCTTTTTTTACTTTTTTTTGTCATTTTTTTACGAGCACGAATTAAGGTCGGCTCTGGCGTTCTCTCTTTAACAGAGTAAGTATCTAACAATACTTCCAAAGAGAGTGGCGTATCCGGGTTTCTAGAGGTAAGTTAATCCAGCGATTCTATCGGGAACTGAGTCCATCCTGAGTTGTGCTAGCACTTACGCCGGGCACAATCTTGCAGCTTCACTGTAAGAAAAGTGGCACCAAACGTTTCAGCCAGATTTAACTTACTTAGTTTTATTTTTCATTCTTTTATGTTACGTTGACAAGTGATCGTCATCACTACTTTTAGCTCTTCCGTTAACCTTGTTTTCTTTTATAAGGAATTGTTGAGCAAAAAGGTACACCACAACAAGGTATTATATTTGAACTATAAGCACAAAGTGTTGCTGGTAAAAACTTATATTAGGGTGTTTATTTAGATTTTCAATATTAAACGGTGCTTTTTGTTTATTATTGTTGTATAATACCTAAGCAACTTTTTTTTTGTTTGTTTTTTTTTTAATTTCACACAGGGTCTTCAAGCAATATGGATATTAATCGGTTACATTCGGGTGAACTTGAATACGAGTTAAACATTCGTGGGGGCACGTTAACTCGTACGATTGACGACAGTCCAGCAACTTTGCGACAATTTCTAAAAGCTGAAAAATCCGATAACTTTATCCTTCCGTCTTATCCATTTTCTGCATATGACGATTTAACTGCTATTTCCAGCGTAATTATTAAATTAACTGCGAAACTTGAGTCATTAGAAGATGTTGCTGGTGGAGGTGCATATTTAAGTATTCTCGCTACTAATGTTTACATCGAACACGCACATGTTGTGAGATGTCTTCAGACGAACTCGCCCGCCTCAAAGAGTTACAAAATTCTCTCCGTACCCTTCGCGAACAGTTAGATCTCAAAGCCTTCAAGTTCAGTCAAAGTTTTCAACTATCTGCCATGGACATACCTCATCCTAGTACATCAGATCCAATAAAATCGCAACCATGGAAGCTTTCTGTTAACCCCACACCAGTCTTTAAATGGGCACTTAAATTTACCGGGGATAGGTCAGGAGCTACTCTGAACTCATTTCTCGATACTGTCGAACGTATGGCTAAAGCTCGCGGGGTTGATAAGGTCACTTTATTCGAAACTGCTTACGATCTATTCGATGGCCAAGCACGAATGTGGTACAACATGAATTCTTCTCTGGGATGAATTAACTGAACTACTACGACAGACGTTTTTATCTCCTTATTTCGATGACGACCTTTTAGATGAAATTAAAACTAGATTCCAAGGATCTTCCGAAAAAATTGACATTTATTTTCCTTTAATGCAGAGTATGTTTGCTCAACCTAGTAAACCGCCTTCTGAGCTTGAGCGAGTACGTATTATCCGACGCAATTTAGCACCTTTTTACCTAGATAAATTAGGTTCTACCTCTCCTACAACCGTACACAGGAATGTATACAGTACGATGTGGTTAAATACGAGATTAGTCGTATGAATACACTTCGAAATCAATCGTCTATGCTTATTCTGAAACCTGAATTTGCCTACCAATCACCGCGTAGACTATTCCATCGTACACCTGTCCACGAAGTTAGTACTTCACCGTGTTGGAATTTCCAGCATCTAGGCCATTCTAGCAATTCTTGTCCGGAACCAAAATAGCTTGTCTGTTATCGCTGTTGTCAACGAGGCTTCACTACTCGAAATTGCACAAGTTGTTCGGGAAACGGGAATCGGGAAACTCGTTAAATCGTCGCGAGTCTCCTGATCAAGCAAAGGCGATCTTCACATCTTCATTTCCCGTTAAAACCACTTTAAATTTTGTCATTCAACACGTGTCCAAGACAACCGTCCTTATGTCAACGTTCAAATTCACGGAGTTTCCTTGTTGGGTTTGTTAGATTCGGGAGCTTCTCGATCTTTAGTGGGTAATAAAACCTTGCAATTATTACAAAAATTAAATTTACTATTTGCCAGTCAACCGACTGTCGCTAACGGTGTTGACAGTTCCGTACTTGGGTATATCACTACTCTTATTACTCTTAAATATAAAACCATAGTAGTCGATCCTTTGGTCATGCCTGGTTTAACACAAGATCTTATTTTGGGTATCGATTTTTGGGACTGAATGGGCATTATCCCAAACATTACAGATGATGTTTGGCATTTCACTTCTGAACTTCTCCCTACATACGTAGCCGAAGTTAGTGATCGTTCTGTTCTTTCTCCCTTGTAACAACAACAGCTAGATACACTATTGGCTCGTAAATTCGAAACCTTGGGTCAAACCTTGGGTCCCACTACTGTGGGCGAACACCAGATCGCCGTACCACCAGACGTTCAACCTATTAAACAGAGATACTATCCGGTAAGTCCTTCCGAACAACAACAACTTATAGATGCCGAAATCAATAACATCTTGATGACACCTCTACCTTCGTCAATGTGAATGATTTTCGAAACATCTCTGATAACTGGTATCTAAACATGTTTCAACGCTTAGAAATATCTCAATACCAATATTCTGGTTGGTTCGTCAAGGAAGGTTTATTGTATAAGTATATTCCATCTCGCGTCACATCCCAAAACAATGAAAATTGGAAACTAATCGTACCAAAAGATTTTCGTCGAGTCGTTCTGAAAGACTATCATGACAATGTCACTTTCAGCCATTTAAGGACCTACAAAACCTATTGGAGTATTCATCAGCGGTTCTACTGGCCTAAAATGCTATATGATGTTAAAAAATGTATTTCGCGATGTAGCGCTTGCTCACAGCATAAAACCCAACAATTGAAGCCTGCTGGTTTAATGGGATCTCACCCAAAAGTTTACGAACCATGCAAATGATAAGCCTAGATTTCATCAGACCTTTGCCTCGATCTAGTCAAGGTTACACTTATATTTTAGTTGTGAACGATTACTCCAGTAAGTTTGTCTTGCTCTTTCCTATTCGCACTGTCAATGCCAAAACTATGTGCAAATGTGTCGAAGAATCTGTTTTTCTGCTATTTGGTACTCCGCAATTCCTTATTTGTGACAACGGAGTTCAAATGAGAAGTCGTTTGTTCACGAATCTCTGCGAACAATACCGAGTCAAGATTCTTTTTACGTCGCTGTATAACCTTCAAGCTATCGAATGTGCTATTCGCACGTCTAAACACGAAATCACCGGACTTACTCCTTACCAAGTCAACTTCGGTACACTGTATTCGGGGTGAAAGTTTTGATTTTGACGTGAATATTGAGCCATCCGATCCCAAATTGTCCGTAGAAACGCGTAGAGATGATCTTCAGGAATCGTACGTTCGTATAGTTGAAAAGCTTAAATCAGGTCATGAACGGGGCGAACATTATAATCTACCACGTTGTTATGTCACCTATACCGTAGGACAGGTGGTCTGGCGGCAGAACCAATCTGTATCCGGAGTTTCAAAATAATTCTCTGCCAAACTTGCGCCACGATATTTAGGATCCTTCGCATTAAACGCAAGCAAGGTTATCTGTGCTATGAGCTAAAGGACGAAAATGGAAAGAATGCGGGAATTTGGCATGTACAATATTTAAAGCCGTATATCGAGCCAGAGGGCTATGGTTAAGTTTTCAAACTACTCGAGGGTTTCTCCCCTGATAATCTGACTTATTACTTTACCACGACTTTTGTATGTTCTTTCGTTGTAGTTGATCGTCGAAAGTTTTCCTCCAATCGATGGAGAGGGGGGATGTTACATTTTTATTTCCTTATTAATCATTTTTTCCCATTCATAGTGTGAACGCAGCATTAGTAAACGTTAACCACAGCCAAAAAATGTATTCTATTTAACAATCAAGGTTGGGTGCGATACTTGTCCTTTATCCTATCACTTGCTTTCCAATTGCGCTACAAGCAGCATTCTCGAACAGTTCTTTTGTGTGTTAGTATTATATACCAGGTTTATTATTGTAATTTTGTAACAAGAAAAACGGAAATTACCGGATAATGCGATAATTAATCCAGTAAGAGTGATATGGATGGCTTTATAATTGATTAACCTCCGTCACTATCCTCCTATCGAGGGATTGCGTTTGGTCGATAACTATATCCAAGAACCTACGTAAAATAAAACTTAAATTGTTAACATTATCACCGCACATTGCCTTTACTGACTTATGCTCTAATGAGTATTTGGCTTGTAACACTACCTTCCACTACCTATAAAGTAATACGTTCATAACGAACAGAGGCAGCATGGGAAAAACAACAATCGATATTTTTTGAGATAATTATGTAAAAAATATTGTTACTGTACACCGAAATTCAATTATAATCTAAACATCACAATAATGCATTTTTAATGGTGGTGCACCAGCACATTTTCTACAATTGTAATGACTTAATTGGTTTGGATGAAATAATTTATTACTGACTGAAAGCAAAGTATATGGTACCAATAGTAATATTAAGCAACTACTTCTGTTTGATAGCTAAATAACCTGTGCCAACCAAATACTCTAAAAATTGTACATTGCAGGATTTTAGTTTCTACTTTTTATATTATTTTATAACTTACAGTGAAGATGTGGATGCCGCAGCAGATGATTTTGGTTGTGAGGATCTGAAATAATAATACTTATTATTTATTTGTTTATTGAAATTTTCAAAACAACAGATGCTACGTATCATATTACGGTTTCGAGTACATACTTAAACTTTTAATGCTATTTAAACAATTTCATTACTCATCTCATTACTTGAATGTTAAATGATTTATGTAAAAAAATTAATGAATTATTGCGCCTACAATTACTTCTTCATGACCTATGCTTGCAAAAGATCAACCTAGTGGCCAAAAAATATATTTTAGTGTATTTCTACATGTCAAATATTATTTTTGAACAATTTCGATATACTTCGGATATTTATTAGCATAGGGCGACCTCACATATAGTAGCATATTCAAATTGTGGACGCATAAATGCATGAGTATTTGTCAATTTCCGTTCTTAAGATCATTACTGAAAAACCCATGGTTGAATACGCCGGTTTAATTTTATGTTTAATACCCACAAGGGTCAAGTTTTATACTTTAAGCCTAAAGGACAGTAATTAAAAATAGTGTCTATTTTTCACAAAAATCAAGACATTTAAATTTCTTGATGTGAAAACGTAAATCATTTATTTTACTCCAGTCAACCAAAGCTTTCAATCAGATTGCAAGTTTATGCAACTAATACAGATTGTACAGAATAAATAAATTTTTTAGTCAATCTCCAAAAGTCACCAAATTTTACGTAACGTAAGTCGTTTACAAGCAAGAAGATCTAACCACGTCTGGTTAGATCTGTGGTAATCCGGAAAATGAGTTAAAACTATTGAAAATAAAGGAATAAAATGTAAGACGTTCTTCCTTCTTAAAAATAGAATAAACCTTTAGCAAATGGTTAGTAAATCCAAACTTACTCAATTAATTTGATAGAATATTTTGCTTCACGCTGTCGGAAGCCTTTAAAAATATTGTATCATATTTAATAACATTTTCTAAGACTCTCGACACGTTTTGTACAAATTCTACTAAATTGGCTAAAGTACCTCTATTTTTCGAAAATTCATATTCTTTCCGAATATTAATGATTTAATGAGACTATAAATTCGTTCATGCAATACTTTTTAAAATATTTAGTTTGTACGAATAACATTGCTATTGGTCACTGGTTCCTAGCATTTAATTTTGATCCTATTTTATGTATTGAGGATATTTTAGTGGTTTTCCATTTTCTACATGCTTTTGAACATATTAGACAACTTTTTTAATCACGGCAATAAATATACCTTTTTTACGAGTATAATATACGGCGAAAAGCTTGTTAAATTTAACACACGCACGTAGAAGAGGTGTAGCCTGGGACTAAATTCTTTTATAATTTCAAACCCGTTCAGTGGGTCGGTGTGAGGTGGAACATGGGTGGGTCTGAGATGAGTGGGAGTGAGATGGTGTTTAATCGGCCACACCCACTTCTATCTGATTGATCGTGCGCACGCATACGGTACCAGACCTCGCGTTCTGATTGGATGGACTAATGGCAGGCCAGTCCTCCTTGGTTTTTGATTGGTTTTACGGACGTGGCTTGTTCTCGGATCTTCGCCCTTTATCGGAAATTTAAAATAGTATTCCAAGAATGGGGCATCAGGATAGGTCGCAGCCCTGACTTCTGATTAGTTGTGTGTGTGCCCAGCGGTAACTTGCACTCGAGTCTTCGCCTCCAAAATTCCGCCACCAATTTGCTTTTAATTATGAGTCATAATTAACTTTTTTGGGTCACATTGAAGGACATTTTTGTTTTTGGGGGGAAATTTGAATGTGTATTCTAGTAAGGTAAGTAATTCATAAGACAGTTGTAGTATTCCGAAATTTATTCTAAGGTCTTCACCCCTTGTCAGGTCTTCGCCCCTTGGCAGAAAATTTAAAATTGTATTCTAATAAGCCCCCCCCCACTCTATCTCATAAGACAGGAAAACATGCCGGAACCTGTTCTCGGGACTTCGCCCCTTGTCAAAAGACATAAATTAATCAAATCAATTAATCGATCAATAGAATGAGACGAGGCATATCAAACCAAATCAATCAATCTCGAGCAACTGAAACAAATCAATTAAGTAAATCCATCTCACACAAATCACTCTCGATCAAATAAAACAATCAGATCAACCTCAATCAAATTAGTCAATCACAGCAATTAACCAAATCAGTCAAATCAACCAACTTTAATCAAATCAAACAAGAAGCTGGGCTAACAATTCTTCATAACCTACAGGTAACTTTTCTCTCACTGTATATACCTATCTCCTATCCTCAATCAAATAAGTCAATCAAATCATACCTTACAGCTTGCAAGCCAACTCTCAATTCAAAAATACCGGCTTGATTTAGCTTAAAGCGTGCAAAAAACCAACCTTCAAAACACAAGCACAAACACGAACACAAACACACGCACGCACACAGGCACGCACGACACACACACACACACACACACACACACACACACACACACACACACACACGTACACATACCCACACACACGCACGCACGCATGCACACACGCACACTCACGCACGCACGTGTCTTATGAGATAGATTTGGATACTACTGTCAATATACGAACGTCACATTAGCGTGTAACACTATTGCCGCGTTTTGCATACAGTAATAAAAATACGTTATACAGTTAAATTAGTAAAAATGCCCATACAATAACAAGTATAACCAAACTCGAAATTAGACCACTATATTATTTTACATGCAAGGACTATCTTATCGGAAATACCTCTGTCAAAAAGGGCCCTGATTTTATAAACAAGGTTGAACGCTCTAAGTCATTATTGAAAATGGACAAATGCTTATCATTATCATTACACAGCCATAATAGTAATAATAATTACACCGTAGAAGTATGGACTAAAGTATAACAAGGGCGTGTTGATCGCGTGAAGGGTTACAACAGGTTTAGACCGAGATGTGTTGGCTGTAGTGGTGAATCATAACATTAAAAATTTGTACAAGTAATTAAGTAAAGTAAATAAAATGAGGGGTAAGCGTTAAAACAAGAAACGCGGCCTGCTCTCAAGTTTGGTTATATTTGATTTTTTCTTAATTTATTTTTATCAGAGTGTGCAAAACTCGACAATAGTGTTACACGCTATTACTATTATCATGGTTGCCTAATGATAATGATGAGCGTTGGGTAAAATAACACACAGAGTCCTATAGTTGCCTTACGAGATGAAATCGGTGTTAGTTTCAAATTGGAAATGAATGAAAGATTGTTTATTTGTCCCTAGGAACTTGTACATTATCAAAAACGAAATAGTGCGTTCAAGCTTGTTTATAAATCTAGGGCCATTTTTGCCTGAGGTATTTCCGATCGGATAATGCTTGTATGTAAAACAATTTAGTGGTCTGATTTCGAGTTTGGTTATATTTGCTATTATATAGGCATTTCACTAATTTAACTGTAATTGGTATTCTTATCACTGTATGCAAATCGCGGCAATAGTGTTACACGCTAATTTGATGTTTGTATATTGAAAGAGATGTCGAAGGTTATCTCATAAGACAGATTAGGAGCGTGTACATGTGTGTGTGTGTGCGTAGGGGGGGGGCGGGTGCGTGCGTGCGTACGTACGTGTGTGTGTGCGGGTGTGTGCGGGTGAGCGCGTGCGTGCGTGCGTTCGTGGGTGCGTGTGTGCGTGTGTGTATGCGTTAGTGCTGTTTTGAAGGTTGGTTTTTGTGCACTGTAAGCTAAATCTTTGAATTGAGAGTTGGCTTTGCAGGTTGTAAGTTAAATCAATTTGATATTTTTGAATTGTGGTTGGTTTGAGCATGCTGTAAGTGCAACCAAACCAGTATTTTTGAATTAGAAGCTATAAGTTATAAGCTATAAGTTATGATTTAGTTGATTGATTTGATTAAGATTGATTTGGTTGATTGATTGCAAAGTAAGCGGTCTCTCATAGGAGCTAGCTATATACAGTGGGAGAATCGTTACCTGAAGGTTATGAAGAAATGTTAGCTCAGGTTTTTGTTTTATTTGATTGACTTACTGGGTTAATAGCTGTGATTGACTGATTTGATTGAGATTGATCTGATGGTTCAATTTGATCCAGTAATTTGTTTGAGATTTATTTACTTAATTGATTTGATTGATTTGATCGAGATTGATTTGGTTTGATATGCTTCGGCTGATTTTATTGGCTCATTAATTGATTTGATTAATTTCTATCTTTTGAAAAGGAGAGCAGGTTCGTGAACAAGTTCGGGCGTACTATACCTATCTTATGAGATAGTATGGGGGGGGGGTGCATAATAGAATACAATTTTAAATTTCCCGCCAAGGGGCAAAGATATGACAAGGAGAAGGCCCTAGAACGAGTTTCGGAGCCCTCGCGAGTTAGCATGAGAGCCCCTTTACAATAACACAATTTCAAATTTCCCACCAAAAACGAAAATCCACCCCCAAAATGGCCGACAAAACAAGATACGCTACAGAACTTAATTATGATTAATAATTAAAAGCAAATTTGTTCCGGGCGAACACCCGAGAGCAAGTTCCGGCTGGGCGCACATACAAGCAATCAGAAGTCAGGGTTGCCACCTATCCCAAAGCCTCATTATTACAATACTATTTTCTAGTTTTTCCGACAAAGGGCGAAGATCCGAGAACAACCCACGCCCGCAAAACGGTCTCGACCAATCAGAAGCCAGGCATGATTGGTCTGCCACTAGATCATCCAATCAGAACGCGATGCCTGGAACAGTATGCACGGCACGTAATCAGATAAAACCTCCCACTCGTCTCAGACCCATGCATTTTCCATCTCACACCCATTCACTGAACGGGCTTGGAATTATTAGATAATGTAGTCACAGACCCCACACACGCACACGCACACGCACACGCACACGCACACGCACACGCACACGCACACGCACACGCACACGCACACGCACACGCACAAGCACACGCACACGCACACGCACACGCAAACGCACGCACACGCACACGCGCACGCACACGCACGCACGCACACGCACACGACACGCACACGCACACGCACACGCACACGCACACGCACACGCACACGCACACGCACACGCACACGCACACGCACACGCACACGCACACGCACACGCACGACACGCAACGCACACGCAACGCACACGCACACGCACACGCACACGCACACGCACACGCACACGCACACGCACACGCACACGCACGACGCACGCCGCACGCGCATGCACACGCACACGCCACGCACACGCACACGCACACGCACGCACCGCACGCACGCGACACGCCAGCACACGCACACGCCACGCACACGCACACGCACACGACACACGCACACGCACACGCACGCTCACGCGCACGCACGCACACGCACACTCACACCCACACGCACACGCACACGCACACGCACGCGCACACGCGCACGCGCACACGCACACGCACGCGCAGACGTACACACACACACGTACACGCACACGTACACGCACATGCTCATTCACAGGCGCACGCAGACGGATACGCACACACACACACACACACACACACACACACACACACACACACACACACACACACACACACACAGACACACACATACAGTCACACACACACACACACACACACAATCTACTTAAAGTTAGCATTAATTAATAGGTTAACGGCAATAATCATAACTTTATTTTTGCATTTAAGATTTTCGTTTAAACGAAATTAATATTAAATGGCAAAGATCCAACGTAATTCTTGATGTACCCATACTTTCATAGTCATTAGAAATGAAACTTAGTAGTAATGAAAATGAAAGACAAACATATAAAATATAAAAACGCAAATAGTAAGCCTGCTATAACTATTAAATCCCTCACACATTACAGTCAACTTAAGAGTATATAATTAAAATAAAGAAAAAAAAACGAGAAAACTGTACTTTAATGTCAAAAGAAAAATTAATAAATAGCATAACAGCTATATTTCGCTCTATATTTAATAAAGCAAAATAGTGTCTGGTGGTAAATTTCAGCGTTAGTGTAAGTAAAATTGTTTATAAACTGTTGACAAAACTGTACGATAGTAAAGCATAACTTATCTTTGCGTATAACTACTTCTAACTAAAAGTTGAGATTGAACTAGATAAGTTTAATATAGTGGCTAAAATTTATAACTACGCAAACAAAATAACACTGAGGAGGGTTATGTAGCCCTCTATTTATATTAGAAAACTCTAAATAACCGAAGTCAATTGTTTCATTTTCATTAACACTGTATTAAACTCTCCCAAAAAGTATTAGGTTAGAGTTACTTTAATGTATGCACTAACAGTTTATGCACATTCAACATAAAGCTAATATATTACATCAAAACGATTTTGATGCACAAAAGCATTTATGAAGGCGAGCGTATCCTTTATTACACCGTAGAGTAAATGCTGTATGATAAATTTTTTTATTTATTTAGATAAGGAAAAGAAAGGAAAGCGTCTCGTTGATCTCTACAATTTGACTGATGAGAAATTGCCCTGCATCACAGCTACTTGTTTGTCTTGAGCGACAACGAGGACAATTTTATTTTAGATGAAGAATACAGTGATTACGAAGATGAAGATATAGTGGTAGAAGTAGTGCAGGAATCAGATGTACAAGTGACGGATAATTATGACCTTGACGACGGTGAAGATGATCAGTGTTTAGATATATCCCAGACATCTAATGAAAGTGTTTCACAAATTAGACGTCGTACATAGCCAAAGATGGTACTATGTGGAGTGCGAGTAGAGTAAGGAAACTAGGTCTAACAAAATATAGCAAACTTATCGAGAGTATTGTTAAACCCTTTTTGGATTTTATAGTTACTGAAGTAATTGAAACCATTGGAGACAATTCTATTAGACAATAATTTAGTTAAAAGTAATTCCTCCTAGGTCCGCAAGTGTCCGCCATCTTGAATTTTAGGTGACATTTTTTAGTTTTTTACGGTTTTTTAACAATATCTTGAAAAATATTAACTTTACGATAAAAATAGCTTATGTAAACATTAAAAATCGTAAAATTTGTGACAAGAATGGTTTTTTAAATTTTTAACGTAAGAGTAATAAACGACAAAGTCGATCCGCCCGTCATAGAATATGGCACCGCGCGCTATAATGACTTATGTATACGTATGTACGTAGGTAACAAGCGAACCGTGTTATTTTACGGTAAATAGTATTTCTGAAATATTTTATAATTAATAGCCTCTTTATAACATAGACTTACTATTGATTGCTCTTACTCCAGAAGAAAAAATATCATCTTTTTAAAATCTGGGAAAGAAAATAACGAAAAACACAATTTACTTTAAGCTCAAAAAATGAATGGAATCAAACAATCAATTTTATTTTTACACGCGATAAGTGGTTGCGACACTATTCCATGTTTTTTTAATGTTGGAAAACTTAAACATTTAAATTAAAAATTTATAATCCAAATTTATCACAAGACGAAATTTTAAAATCAGGCAAACATTATGTTCCAAAACTTTATGGTGCACCCGATGAAGGAAAAGGAAAAGGCCACGTATTTAATTCCCTCCTCAAGGGGGAGGGCGGGCTGCTCGAGCTTTCCGAGCTCCTTCCGCCACAATCATGGATTCCCAGCATACATACATAGATTACGTATATATGCATGGTGGGATTAAGGATGGGTTTGGTCAGGATCGGATCGGAAGGAATGGAATTAGGGTTCTGAGGGGGAAAATACTACCCCAGCATTCGCCTAAGTGGCTGCACATGGTGTGCATACGCGCAGTGACCATGTCGCTACAGGAAAACCCCCTGAAGAAACCTCATACAAGGTAGACGGTAACGGGAATCGAACCCATTACCTTCCGAATGCTAATCAGGTCGTGTCACCACTACCCTACCAGCTCGGTCACCCGATGAAGAACATTCCATCAATGACTATCGTTATATTTCTTTTATCCGAAATGCATCAAAAACAAAATTTAATTTAGCTGGACTTCTTCCTACACAGGAAAGCTTAAAACAGCATTTATTCCGAACGTTTTATCAGGTGCAGACATGGTACGGACGTGAAATCAATGCAGAACATTGGGGATGGAAATTAACAAATTACGGATTACAACCAGTTTTTTACAAATAATGAACCGGCACCAAAAAGTATTTTGGAAAATATTTCTTGTGGGTGTTTGAAAAATTGTGGATCGGCTTGTGGCTGTCGGAAATAAGGGATGTAGTGCTCAGTTGCATGTAAAACATGCTACGGTGTATCATGCCTAAATGCTCATTCCGAGATTCAACCTGATTAGCAGTTGAACGATTCCGATTCTGATCACGAAGAGGTAACAAAAATTCAGGGTCACAAATTCGTTTTGCTCGATCTACTAAAGATTTAATTACACTAATTTTTGACGTGGATGGTGGTTGGATAATTTATGAAGGTATCTATCAGTGTGTGTCGGCTTTCTGTAAACCTTAAAAGATAGTGAATTATTATTTTTAGATATTAATATGTCAAGAAATGGTAAACTTCCATTAGTTTCTTTTTCCATTGTAAACTCAATACTAGGATGTATACCATTTATAAAAACCAAAAACTCATGCAGTGCTTCTTCTCCATGTTTCCAAATAACAAATGTGTCATCTACATATCTATACCAAACTGAAGGTTTTTTAGATCGAGCAAAACGAATTTGTGACCCTGAATTTTTGAATGATGAATATAAATATTTAAGAAAATCCTTACAAGATAATGGATGTTCACTTACAGATATTAATAATGTTATTACACCTTCTAGGCGTAACCTTAAAGAAAAACCAGTTCTTAATGTTGGTACTGCTTTTCTTCCTTTTACAGCTAATGTTACAAATAGAATTGAAAAAATCCTAATTAAATATGGCATTAGGACTATTTTTAAAACTACAAGAAAAATTAAAGAGCATTTAAGATCACCTAAAGATGCGTTAAACCCTTTATCATTTTCTGGAGTGTATAAGTTATCTTGTTCATGTGGAAAAGTATACATCGGAACCACAAAACGTAGCTTTGATACAAGACGCAAAGAACATATGAGATTTTGTAGATTAGGTCAACCAGAGAGGTCTGCTGTGGCTGACCATGCCCTGAATAATCTAAATCATGACATTCAATTTGACAATATGGAAATATTGTCAAGACAAACTCATTATTATGTTCGTTTGCAACGTGAAGCTATTGAAATATATAAACATCCTAATAATTTTAATAGACAAGAAGAAAATCTCCGTTTAAATAGATTTTGGCATCTTATAATTAAAAAAAAGCATAATGGTACGTCTTAATTTTGATTTTAATTTTAGCTTTTGGTATGTCTAGGTTTTTTGCTGTGTTTTTCCTAGACCTTGAAGTAAATGCTTTACCAATTATGTGTTAAATTGTCACAGCACTATAATTTAACATAAGTAGTTGAAATTAAATTAAAATTAAAAATTACAAAAAACGTTCTGCATTGTGCTTTTCATTGTTAATAATACTTCCAATTATTGATAAAGATATCTCTTTGTTAGATTTAACTGGGTTATTTTATTTGATGTAATGTTTGGATTTGTGAATGCTTCTATCATTTTCAAATTGAAGTTTTTCACAACTTTACACTTACATCATAACTCGATTAAATTTTGTTAAATGTGTTTTTGGCTCACAAATTTCATTGTTAGCTTTCGTCGTAGAGAGTGTTCTGGTTTGTCATCTTTAAGGCAGTTTAACAATATTTAATTTTTAATGACCTCTAGTTATTGTTTACTAAAATTTGAAATTTAATTTTTATAAGTTGGCTTTATACGTTTCTCAAACTGTTGTATTAATAGCAGGCTGATGTTTATGTTTTAATTTTTCAACTTTGACAAAATTGTTTACAACATCTTTAACAATTTTTACAAATATTACTACTAACGAAGATAACTGTAAGTGTTATCGAAACGTTTAGATTGTATAATTTAAATACACCATTAAAAAACCCAAAAAAAA
>JARFJB010000827.1:6150000-6220000 GCA_036346205.1 Vesta saturnalis
ATAGATTAAACTTTTGCAATTGGGTCATAAATAAAAATTTAGAAAAACTATTTTAGCACGATCTTATTTACTGATGAAGCTATTTTCCACAAAAATGGATACGTTAATAGACATAATTTCCATTATTACGACACTGAGAATCCGAGATTTATAATTCCTGTTGATTATCAACACCGCTGGTCAGTTAATGTTTGGGTCGGAATTATTGGGGAAAGAATTATAGGACCATATTTTTTTGAAAACACGGTCAATGGAGATTCATTTTTAAACTTCTTGCGCAACGAATTTGAAACTTTTATTGAAGATTTACCTTTACAAACCCTCAGAGAAATGTGGCTGCAATTAGATGGCGCTCCTCCGCATTTTAGTAGAAGCGTTAGAAATTATTTACATATCCAGTTTCAAAACAAATGAATTGGTAGAGGAGGGCTGATATCCTGGGCTGCAAGATCGCCTGACTTGACAAAGCTGGACTTTTTTCTTTGGGGTTGGATTAAAGAAAAAGTCTATCAAACTCCTCCAACGACTGTATATGATATGAAGGCAAGAATTAGAGACGTCATTCAAAATATAAATGTTTCCACGTTACGAAAAGTAAATTTGTCGTTTATTCAAAGACTTCATGTTTGCCAGCAACAAAATGGTGGCCACATTGATCATTTATTATAGTTTTAAGTGTTTGTATTTCAGTTAATATGTTTTTTAGTTTCTTATGTATTCATAGCTTGCTTTGACCGACTAATGTTACTCTTCTTCAGTGTTACCAACGAAAAAAATTTAACAAACTTAAATATCTCTGAAACTATTAGAGATAGGTATGGAACATATTTAACAGAAATGAAAGCCGACGTATAGACGAAGACAAGGCATTAAAAAAATATAGGGTGTGCCATTTAAAAAAATGAAGATATAGCATTTTCAAATTTATGTTATTGAATTAATTTTTGTGATCACCGTGTATATTGAAATCCAATTTTGACAATACATTAAAGTAAGCTCATGTAAGAATAAATTTTATACCAAGGATTATTTTTTTATCTTTACAAATAACTGAGATACGCCTACTTGAATTACTACATAAAAATGTCAGTTTTTAGTTAACTTTGCAAATATCTCAAAAACTGTAAGATTTAGCTTGTAAGTAATTCTTATAAAAAAGATGTAAAATTATAAGGAGAATCGAAAAATAAAATAATATGTACGGTGTTCTATTTAAAAATTAAAAGTTCTATATGGTACCGCTTTTATATTACACCCTGTAGAAACCAAACTGTTTTAGATTATGCAGGTTATAAAAATAGACAACTTTCGTATTTAAACTTATCTTCTAAGTTTAATGTCTAAGGAGCTATCGACCGAATACGCACTATTGGGACACCCTGTATATATAAACCGAGTGACCCAAATTTGTGTCTTTCTTCGATAAGTTCCGTATTACGAATTTTAAAAAAAGTAACTGCCATTCATTTTCTGAGCTGCGTCGTATAGAATTATTTACAACTTTTAGGGGTGCCCCTTTAGGAGCCCTACAGGACCGTACTTCGTTTTTTTTAAAATAGAACTCTTATATTTTTATAGCGGATTTAGATTCCTCGTTAAACATTAAAGGGCCTTTGTACACCGTTTATGACGCCTACGAACGATAATTCAAGAGTTACACACAATTGTTTAAAAATTTTGCGCGTTGCAGAGGTTTACTAAGATATTAATGATTAATTAACACTACACTAGATGATGTTTTTTCACTCGGCTTCCTGTTACCGAATAATTGCGCTACATTGGAAACTAATTTAATTCCGGTTTCAATTACGTTTAAAAAATTCTCTTTAACATGACGTATGAATTTCCTATACTTAAAGTTAATACTTTAGGAGATATTTTACATTTATTGAGATTTAGCAGAATTTCTATAAAGAAACGTATCAATTAGTCTATGGAAACAAATTTTTTAGTCCGAGAGCTGTCAGTAACTTCCAGCTTACAGTAATTTTTAGAGCTCAACATTTTGATTAGTGGTAAAAATGCGTTATTCTCAATAAGAATGCTGTATTGTATGCGAAAAAAACTGCTTACTAGCCTCAAGATTGTATGCCGCTAAATATCCTACACGAAGAAAGCCTGATCCTAAAGCGTTTTGCAAATTGAAGGAACGATTTGAAAACACAGGAGCGATAAGTTATGGAAAATATGGAGCAAGAAACGCTACTTTAGTAATCGAAAATCAACAGAGAGTAATGACAAATCAAGTTGAAAATCCAAATGTAAGGCTCATGAAGTAGAACAACGGTTCAGCGAATCATCAAGAAAAATGAATTACACACCTATAATGTACAACTACATCAAGGGTTAAGTACACAACTTGCAATTTGCATAAATTTTTTACAACACTTGCAAGAAAACACCGATTTCGTGCCCCACATTTTATTTTCCGACGAAGCTACGTTCCATGAGAACGGATTTGTGAACCATCATAATTTTCACTACTACGACAACCCGAATCCGCATGTCACTAGACTCTTAGACCACCAACATAGATGGTCACTAAATCTCTGGTGTGGTGTATTGGGCAATCGAATAATTGGGCCTTATTTTTTCGAAGGTCACCTTGCGTACGAATGATATTTAAATTTTTTACGAGAAGAATTAATTGAAGATATTCCGCTGTTATTTAGACTTAATCGTGAGTTATGGCTCCAGCATGATGGGGCGCAAGCACATTATGGACAAAATGTTCGAATCTATCTGGACAAACAGTTTCCATATCACTGGATTGGGCGTGGTGATCCTGTGGAATGACCACTGAGATTTCCAGATCTCAGCCTTCTGGATTTTTTCTTATAGCTATATTAAAGAAGTTGTCTACAGGACACCACCAAAAGGGTGGAATTTTTTAACATGTAATGTAGTTTATTTTTACTTATTTAGGTTACTTTATTTTTTTTATTTATTTAGTTAGTTATTTATTTATTGTAATATCTTCGACGAATTAGTCTTGTGAACTCAACTCCTGATAAAATTGTACATAATGTTTTGCTGAATTGTTATTGTTCTACTTAACTCATAAATCTTGCTCAAATCTTGTTGACATGAGCATAAATACATTAGTTAAACTTGTCATTACTGTCACTGCGTTTTAGATTAGTAAGATGGCGTTTATTGCTCCATATTTTCCATAACTTATTGTTCCTGTACTATCAAATCGCTCGTTCGATTTTGGAAAGTTTTCAGTTATACCTAGTTTAAGATTTTGCCGGCATATAATCTTGAGGATTATTGAATAAATTATTTTTATTATCTTTTAATATCTCCTAAAATATTAACTTTAGGTATAGGGAATGCATATATCATTTTAAAGAGAATTATTTCCTGGTTCTAAAAAATCATACAAAATACACCTTCCCGTTTAAAAAAAATGGGTTTTCATCAATTTTCAATTGATAAGTTCGACACCTATTTTTTATAGTTAAACGTAATTAAACCCGTAATTAAATTAGTTTGCAATGTAGCGCAATTATTCAGTAACAGGGCACCGAAAGAAAAAACATTCCGCAGTGTAGCCATAATTAATTATTAATATTTTAGTAAACCTCCGCAACGCTATAAACAATTGCGATTAACTCTGGAACTACCGTTCGTAGACGTCACAAATGGTGTACAAAGGCCCTTTAATTTTTAACGGGGAATCTAAATCCGCAATAAAAATATAAAGGTTCCATTTAAAAAAAACAAGGTACGGTCTTGTAGGGCCCCGAAAAGTAGTAAATAATTTTATCCGATGCAGTTCAGAAAATAAATGGCAGTTACTTATTAACTTTGTTTAAAATTCCTAATAATAAGGGAGTTTTCGAAGAAAGCCACAAATTTTGGCCATATATACATATACACACACACACACGCACGCATACACGCACGCACGCATGCACGCACGCACGCACGCACCCACCCACGCAAGCACGCACGCACGGACGCACGCGCGCACGAACGCACGCACGCACGCGCGCACGAACGCTCGCACGCACGCACGCACGCGCGCACGCACGCACGCACGCACCCACGCACCCACGCACGCACGCACGCACGCACGAACACACGCAAGCATGCACGCACGCACGCACCCACACATACACATACACACACACACACACACACACAGATATATATATATATATATATATATATATATATATATATATATATATATATATATATATATATATATATATATACAGGGCGTGTTAAAGATGGAACCAAAGCTCTAGTGCTTAAACGGTTCAACATACAAAACTCAAAATTTACAAACTGCTACTAAATGTATTTGCGCATATTTTTCCACAAATTTTTTTTTAATTAAAAAATTTTAAGCATAGCCTCCATTTTGATTTTGGGGATATATGGGGGACGAAGTTCGTAAACTTCTAGGCAATATACTGTATATGCTCTCCGAATACGTGACTAGTCACATTAATACATTTTTTTTTATCACAAGCGAACCGCTAAGAGTGCCAGTATTATTTGAATGCAGTATTGCATAAAATTATGGCTAAACTCAATTTTACGAGCGCACATCTTAAGGTACGGATGGAAATTAACCTGTTTCAGGTATTGCGTACACCATGCATGCTCCTACTTTTATATAAAAGGCTTTATTTTAGGAAAACCCTTCTGCAAGCACGTTTTCCTGCATCGCTGGTGTAATAAAATGTATAAAACTTATTTCTGATTCCCAGGAACAAAATGTGTTTAGTTTGTCCACATATTATAAATCCAGCCTTGGACAATGAATCATATATTTGTAAAAGTTTTTTTTCTGTATCGTGAAAACGATTCAACTGTTTCTAAAGAATTTTGGTAGCTACATTAGCTCTGTTAATGCCTCTATTTTGTGTAGTGTGAATGTAATACGTAAAGTATGAATGATTAGTAGATAATAAGAGAACATCTAAACATTTAGAAGCGTTTTTGGAGGAAGAGTTATACAGTGCCAGTTCAAAGTCGCCCTCCAACCTATTATGTGAACGATAAAACTGAAATTAATAAAATTTTGGGAAACCGAACTAAGGCACATATATCACGTTTTTGACGGTATTCAGTGAGGTAATCATTAAAAATGGCGGACAGTCGCCGTTTTATAAAATACTATTAAATGGGATCATATAGCAAGTAATACCTCATTTGAAAGCTCGTTGCAAGTCCTTTTCAACGAGATCAATAGCACTAAAATATTACTATTGACTCATGACAAGAGAGTAGAAGGTCCATATTTCTTCGAGGATACTCTTGCTGCTGCGAGATATTTAGGTTTTCTTCAAAATGACTTCATCCCCACTCTAATAACGTTGTATCCAGATTCAGAAGAGCCCGGATATGCACCACCGTAACGTCTTTTTTCAACAAGATGGAGCA
Organism: Vesta saturnalis; assembly: GCA_036346205.1. Classification (NCBI taxonomy): domain Eukaryota; kingdom Metazoa; phylum Arthropoda; class Insecta; order Coleoptera; family Lampyridae; genus Vesta; species Vesta saturnalis. Next base: position 6,155,404 of record JARFJB010000827.1, read on the forward strand.
CCGCCACACTGTGCTTCACCTGTTCGCGCCTATTTGGATGAAGTTCTTCCAAATGGGTAGATAGGTAGAAAAGGGACAATTGAGTGGCCAGCCAGATCGTCGAATTTAAATCCTCTAGATTGCTTCGTGTGGGGATACTTAACGAGTAAAGAATACGCGACGCGACCGGCAAATTTAGAAGATTTAAATGCACGAATTCGCTAAGAAATTAGAAACATTACCGCAGATGTCATCGACAACGTTCAAAAATCATTTGTGGATCGCCTTGGCTACTGTCAGATTGTTAACGGTGCTCAATCCGAACATTTAAGTTAAATTAGTGGCGTCATTTTGCAACTAAATTAGGCCTAACCCCAAAAAAATGTCTGTGCTTCAAATATATTTTATTAAAAAATCATTAGAATATTTCTTGTTAGAAATGATACATGGTATCCATTTAGGTACGATTTTTTCTTGGAAATGACAACATCTTCTAAACCACCCTGTATAACATAATCAAACCTTATATTGGAACAATGGCCGAAATGAGCTGCATCCAAATTTGAAATAACATACAGGTCCCATTTAAAAAGAATCTATGTTTAGTTCACTCAGTGTAAATGAAACACCTTGTATAACATAAAACAATTTTAAAATATGAGACTCAGTTCTTTCTACTATGATTCAAAGTTTTCATTAAATAAGGGAGGTATCACCCGGGGGCAAGTTTAGGACACCCTGTATTAACATCATCTAAATGTACCTTGTCGTACGTAAAAAGAGGTACACTTTCTAATTCTGCAGAAAAAAATTGGGGTTGACATTTAAGAAATGTCGATGACGTCATATTTTTTTCGTGACACCCTGTATGTTTCAATTTTACGTAAAAAATTCTAAATTGAACATAAAAATCGAAAGGTCCGAAAGCTTTCTTCCTGAACTCGAACTTTAATTGAATTTATCCGCTTCTTTACGAACGCACTGTATAATGTGTTGCACTTTTATAACTTTATGTATATATTGATCTATTTAAAATTGGTTCAGTTTTAGTTTCATAGTACACTGGATTTACATAAAAAATTTAAAAGGAAGTAGAATCCCACCAATGCTTTCAATTCTAAAATCACTATGTTCTATTTTTGAGCAGAATAAATGAAATTCAATAAATAAATTATATAGAGAGCTTAGTGTTATCTAAGAAAGATGTTACCAAAAGATGTTCAGTTTCCAAACGTTGATAGTTTTACATGATTTAAGTTATTATAACAACAAAATAATCCTAAATAACCACTTTTGTAATTTTGAACAATTTTCACCGAACAAAAGTTCGGTGTATATATTCGTTAAATCTGCGTGTCTGCGTGTGTGTGTGTGTCTAAGCGTCTACGCATTTTTTTAAGTTAGCACCTAAATGTGTATTAATCTTAATCTCACATGACCTAGATTATTGTTTAAAAGTTTAAAATGCTTAGTTTGTATTTGCACTGCAATTTTGTTCGGTCTGGCGATGCTAGAAGAGCACTCTCAACTCGTCTTACTAATTTTTTTTATGTAAATCCAAGCGTCCTTATACACTTATTCCATTTATTTTATCTAAATCAAAAATGACATACATTATTGATCTGTTCTGAACAGCTTTTGTTACTCATTTCTTTATTTAACTCTGAATAAACCAAATTTAATATTTTATTAAAATAGACATTATATTTTCCTGACGTCCATTGTAGTAACAATAAGTTTGTAAAAGGTTACCTACATGTTATAATTATATTAAAAAACTTTATTGTCGCCAAACATAGGCATCAATGTTACAAATGTATCAGGTGTTTTTTTAATTCTCTGGTGCACAAAGTATTATAACTCCCTTTTAAAAATTGAAGCTTAAACTACCTTGGTGGTGATGGAATCATAGTGTTCATAGGATCCCTGTAAAAGAAAATAGAAAATTGTATAAAAACTAGATCCAATGAAATTTAAAGCAATCACACATACTCATCAACAAGTAAGTACTGGAGAAGATTATTATTATTATTATTATTATTATTATTATTTTGCAGTCCTGTTTTTTAAAATCAATGAAACCGTATACTATGAAATACTTATACCCATGTTTAGCGTAACATTAAAAAAGTTGAAATAGATATTTACCTAGATATTGTCCAAGGAACATCCGATGGTGGTAAACCATGACCATGATAATCTTCTGAAGAACTTCTAAAGCAAACATTAAAAAATTAAGTAGGTATAGGTAGGTCTGTGCTTCTTGTGATCGAGATCAATTAAAAGTAATTTCCAGGTTGAATTATATTCTTTAATGTTTTAATTAAATTTTTGTTTAAATTTAATAATTTAATGGGTCACGCCGCACACTATGCAATATCCGTTGTTTTCATACAAAACTAAACTAGTATAATGTACTACAGTTCAGTTAAGTTATGAGAGATCCAGATAAGTGGAGGGATTTAACAAGCCTATATCTTTTTCTATATCTAAATCATTAGAAGTTAAAATGTAATTGTTCATTTATACTAAATCGTTCGTAAATTATATTAAATGCTAGGGCAAATGCAAATTTATTCCATAGGTAACTATATTTTCAGAAAATGGATTTTTTGATTGTCAATGTTGAAAAAAATAATGCAGCAAGTTTTTAGGATCTGACATAATTTTGTATGTTATAGTTCAAAAGTTAAAATCCATAAAAAAGAGACTATGTGCCCACGAAAAACTGCCCTCTAAATGTAAAGTAAATGGAAATATCACACCACCTGCCAACCTACGAAGTGGAAATTAAAGAAATAAAATAATACGCTTTTTGTATAAATGTAGACTACAGACCGATAATGACACTATTTTATAAACCAGAGAAATGTTTCCACCGCTTGAAAGTAATACTCAAGGGGTTAAAACTGTAAATTAAGATAATATGTACGACTTGCCTTCGGGTACAACTCGATTGTTTTACAATTTGAAGGTGTTTCTAAATTACAAGATTTGAAAGAGAAATTTATGCCAAGCATTTTTATAGGATCTTTTTAACAAAAAGTCCATGGTAAGCCAAATGGTAAAAAAGCGTGTGAAACTGCAAAAAAAAAGTTTAAATAAGTGGCATTTCTACCAAAGAGAATTTCAATTATTTTATTCAATTAGATATCAGAAAAATTGTGTGCAGACGAACACTCAACAATTTTTATTAATTACTTAAGATGTAGTCAAAAGTTAACTAAAGAGAACAAATTCAAAATCTCTCCGACTTACAAGTTTAGTGCATTTTGGATACATTTTAAATTTGCGAAAATTATATGCACTTGTCACTCGTCACGTACGCGCACGCGTACCCACACGCGCTCGCGCACACGCCTACGCAAATGAATGATTAAGTTTAAGTTTTGTGTATTCAATAGCGTCAAATAATTTAAAGTGAGACAACTAGAGTGAAGCGCTAAATATTTCAAGGTGATGAAAAGAAAAAAAAGAACTGTAATTTCGTCTTCATCGGCAAAAGACCTCATACACATTATCTTTATTCAACATGTACTTTGGAAGGAAACCCTTTACTTTAATTAAATGTAGTAATCATTACCGTGAAGCAATTTCTGAATAATTGGGAACATTCTATGGACTGTCTTGCTTGGATCACCCCCTACATACCATTTCTATCACGTACAAACAATTCGTCATTGTTGTAGGTTATATCATTCTTACTCATTTAATTATAAATATTTCTGTGTAGAAAAAAAGTGCAAACAATAATGTCACAACAATTTTTGTTACTATACAAACTTTATTGTCTAATCAACACCATTACCACTCATGGGAATTTTATGTCCACACAAAATAGAAATACCATTACGCAAAAAACGCAACGACAAAAAGGGCAAGTATCCTTACACACCGACGGGTGCACATGGACACACGGGCACACGGACACACGAACACGGACAGACGCACATGCATACACCGACACGGACACAAGGGAACGAACACACGCAAACGGAGACGAACACGGACACGGACACATGAACACTGACACGGACACGGACACTCGGACACGGACACACAACACGGACACAGACACACGGACACGGACACGGATACAAAGACACGGACACATGGACACGGACACGTGGAGACGAACACACGGACACGGACACAGGGACACGGGGACACACGGACACAGGGACACACGGGCATGGGGACACACGGACACGGGGACACACGGACACAATGACACGGGGACACATACACGGGCACACGGAAAAGGACACAGACACGGCGACACGGCCAGGAAGAAGGACATACCGACACGCGCACGCAAACACGAACACGTACGTACGGACACAGACACATGGACACGGATACACGGACCCGGACATATGGACACGGACACACGAAATAAGACACACGGACACGGACACGAGGATACGGACACAGGCACGAGGGCACGGATACACGAACACTGATTACCGGAAACGGACGCACGGACACGACCACGAACACATGGACATACCAACACGAACACATGGGCTCGAACACATGGAATGGACACAGGGACACGGACACACAGACATGGACACACGGACACGGGCACACAGACACATGACCACATGGACACGGGCACACGGATACGGAAACACGGACACGAACACGGATGCACGGACACGGACAATGCCACACGGACACTGATACGGATATACGCCCACGGACAAATACTACTAACACGCACACGCGGGGACTCAGACACATGGAACGGGCACAAGGTCACGGACACAAAGACATATGTACATGGACACACGGACACGGCCACATGGATACGGACACATTGACATATGGAGATATAGACACACGGACCTACTGACACACGAACATACGTACCACGGACACAGACACACGGACACGGACACACAGATACATGGGAACATGGACACATGCACACATGGACGCATGGACGCATGGACACATGGACACATGGACACATGGATACATGTGACGTCATGTGCGATCATGTGACTGTGCTGTCGTGTCTGTGTGTCTGTGTGTCTGTGTGTGTGCTGTGTGTCTGTGTGTCTGTGGGTAGGTGTGTCTTTGTGTCTGTGTGTCTGTGTGTCTGTGTGTCTGTGTGTCTGTGTGTCTGTGTGTCTGTGTGTCTGTGCGTCTGTGCGTCTGTGTGTCGTGGTCTGTGTGTCTGTGTCTGTGTCGTGTGTCTTTGTGTCTGTGTGTCTGTGTGTCTGTGTGTCTGTGTGTCTGTGTGTCTGTGTGTCTGTGTGTCTGTGTGTCTGTGCGTCTGTGCGTCTGTGTGTCTTTGTGTCTGTGTGTCTGTGTGTCTGTGTGTCTGTGTGTCTGTGTGTCTGTGTGTCTGTGTGTCTGTGTCTGTGTGTCTGTGGTCTGTGTTCTGTGTGTCTGTGTGTCTGTGTGTCGTGTGTCTGTGTGTCTGTGTGTCTGTGTGTCTGTGTGTCTGTGTGTCTGTGTGTCTGTGTGTCTGTGTGTCTGTGTGTCTGTGTGTCTGTGTGTCTGTGTGTCTGTGTGTCTGTGTGTCTGTGTGTCTGTGTGTCTGTGTGTCTGCGTGTCTGCGTGTCTGTGTGTCTGTGTGTCTGTGTGTCTGTGTGTCTGTGTGTCTGTGTGTCTGTGTGTCTGTGTGTCTGGTGAGAGTTATATTTTCACTTTAAATGGTTTTCTTGTTCTCATGTTTTTTTGATGTAGCTAAGATTTAAATTTGACCATTTACTGTTCGTGGTACTTATATGCAAATCCTTTACCTTATTATTTTTGGATAGTTTAGAATTAATCTAGGGAGACCTTAGTTTTATTAAGCGCGTACATTTTCTAGTTTTTCTTGCCTATTATCACTATTGTGCATTAATTATATACCAACTGTGCTGCTGTACCAATGAACTTCTTAGTAATTATGATATTAGAGTTTTCTTTGTATTTGAAAACGAAATATTACAGACTTTTATATTCGTACCTAAAATTTAAAAAAACCGCTTGGTTGCCCATAAAGTTCTAATACACAATCACCATCCAAATTACAATTAGGAAGTATACGAGTAAAAATATCTACTGTATTTCACAAAAGTAACTTTATTATCAATGCTAAAGAATTTTTTAGTTTTTGTAACTTTTTCAAGGTGCGATCGAAATTTACATAACAACGTTTAGGAATTAACAAAAACATTTGAAGCTTTACTCTATTGTAGAGACGGTATATGGTAGATAATTCATGAAAGCTTAACATTATCAAGACATTCATTGTTACTACGATGTCACTCAAATATAACATAATAACTGGTTTTGTAATTTAAATAGACATATACTTCGCAAAGTTAGTAAAGATTAAACTCTGTTGTAAAAGATACAAACATTGGAATGTCGATTTACATTTTTTAATTAGTTTTGTGTTCCTTATATTATGAAAATTTTTCAGAACGCGTTAAATCCACTTATAACTTATCAATAACTGCCCTTTTCACAAAATGAAAATGACCAATCTACAATTGGAACTAATGTACTCGTATTTTAGTTGAAATTCACATAAATTAACTATTATTGTACTAGTAGTTGCTGTAAAAAGAATAAATCCATTTTCTTTTTGTTTTGAATTGACGAGCGCGAGTGCGAGCATGCGTGAATGTTTCGGACGCGATATCTCAAAAACTCGAAAAGTTATTTTCATTAAAATTGCGAATATGTATTTATTACCTAAATTCCAGTGATTTTTGGTAGTGGACGATTTGAGCAGCAACGAGTAAGAGGGGTAAATATGATATTATTTTGGCCGCAGTAACTTAAAGACTTGAAAAGCAATTGTATTCAAAGTAGCAGAAGAGTTTAACACGTATATGTTTGGATCCCTGGGATTTTCGCTGATGGGTAATCTGTAAATCTGTAAATTTATTTTTATCGAAATTTTAGAATAGTATGTACTTATACGAGGGTGGTTTAACAGAAGAGTGACTTTTCAATGAAAAACTTGTTTTAAGGGAAAAATATATTTTATTTTTTTACATAATTTCCTTTTAATTCTATACACTTATTCCAACGGCTTTCCTACTTTTTTATACCTTCAGAAAAATAATTTTTTGGAAACTGCAAAATATGCATCCATTGCTTCCATTACTTCTTCATTTGTATGAAATCTCTGTCCTCCGAGCCACTTCTTCAAGTTTGGGAATAAGAAGAAGTCACTTGGAGCCAGATCTGGCGAATATAGAGGACGGGGCAACAATTCATAACCCAATTCAATTAATTTATTGGATGCAATAACGGACGAATGAGAGGGCGCGTTATCTAGATGGAAAAGAACTTTTTTTTCTCTAAATGTAGTCATTTCTTTCTTAATTTCGCACGAAAGCGTTTTAATAAATTGGAATAATACTCGCCAGTTACAGTTCTATCCTTTTGTAACGAATCAATAGGGATTACCCCTTGAGAGTCTCAAAAGACCGTGGCCATAACTTTGTTGGCAGAAAAAACGTTTTTTGCCTTTTTAGGGACACGTTCATCCGCAGAAGTCCATGGTTTCGATTGCATTGTCGTCTCAGGTGTGTAATGGTGAATCCATGTCCAGTCACTTGAAATCGAAACACGTGTATGCATTTGTGCTTCAGTTAATAAACGAGGCACCCATCTTGCACTTAACTATTTCATATTTAAATATTGATGCAAGATATTATGTACCCGTTCCGTTGAAATACGCAGTTTATTGGCTCGCACTTTAACCCGATGATAACTTTTTATGATGGAACTGACTTTATCGATTGTTTCTTGTGAGGTAACCGTATTCGACGGTCCTGGACGTTCCGCATCTTCCGTGCTCATATGTCCACTTTTAAAAACAGCAAACCACTTGAAAACCATTCCATGGGACGGAGCAGATGCGCCGTAATATTTGCGTTATTTCCCTTCCGTTTGTTGGATGGTTTTTCCGGGTAAAAAATAGTGGTTTATTAAAACAGAAAATTACTTTTTTCCATTTTTAATTAAATACAAAACGTGTCTTGTTTGATTGACAGTCAAACAAAAAGTATCTGACGGACTTTTACCAAACTTTGATAGTAGTCTTCTAAAAAATGGCTGAAGTATGCAACATAATATCGTCACGTTAGGGTTGCCAACTTTTGAAAAGTCACACTTCCGTCAAACCAGCCTCGTACGCTCTACTTTTCAATAAAATAATTTTCTACTGAAGTTGTTTCTGTTTCTGTCTCAACGGACTTGCTTGTGAGTCTCTACATGTTTGCCAGTGCTTCCTTATATTTCTAAAGAGTCTTTGCAGTACACCTTAGTGTACAACTGATATAAAGCTTATTTTGTTTAGACGGCGCTTGTGTGCATTTCCAAAATCTTTGTGTGTCGAAATAAGCTGCATTTTTGAATTTACATTATTCATTTGCTTAAAACGTTGAAGATGGTATTTTTGTATTATTCCGGAATATAGTGTTTTGTGTTGTTATAAAAGCAAAAGTGATCTAAAGAAATGATAAAATCACTTTACTGGACAGAGTTTTGACAGGTTTACAAGAAATTTTTAACCCGACCTAACTCGATATTGTTTGTTATAGAGCGTTTCTTGTTTTATTTTGCGAAAGGACTGAAATTGTAATCCAAAGGTTGAACGGAACATGGATTCTAGTACAAGGACACATCGAATATTTTTAATCTACAAAGAATTATTAAAAGGCTGATAAAAGAGCACTAATTGACCTGGACGAGATTCGAGGGGATTATTGTCTTCAGATACACGAGGAAAGCAGCTTAGTTGAAAAGAATATGTAGTTGGCAGTTTCATAAAAGATGATATTTTTACAATCAACAGGTGCGCTTGGAAGAAGTTGAAAAATAAACAGAAGGGAAAAACGAGCAGAAGACGGGAGTTCGGAGTCAAATATATAAACAAATGTAGAGCCAGACGAGGATAAGAGCGAAGCGTACAGTAAGGCTGCGAACGTCTGGCGTAACAAATGGACAGAACAGCTATGGACTTGTAGAAACTATTTAATAACGAACTGAGATATACTAAGGAAAAACTACAAAATATATTTTGACAAGAATATTATACTAAAGACCGACAAGTGGTTTAACAATAAATCAGTTCATTTGTTGTACAATATCCATAGAATCGAAATGAGCACGGTAAGAAGGCGAAAGAAGATGGTACAGCGACGTGTCAAATGCCCCCAAATTACTTCCACCTACAACTGCCGTATGGGAAGCTTGATTAAGCTAACAAATTACGGTAAACATACTGTACCATATACGTGATGGTACAGATTATTTTAGCTTTTCAAAGGGACAAAGTTACCCTTCTAGACTTTAGACGAGGTATTCCAGAGGCGATCATGCACCAGATTTGATGCGAGGCAAATATATTTAAATCGCGCCCAACGACAAAGGCTAGGTAACGGAGGCGTTGATTGGCGAATCTTCATAATCCTAGACGATGTAAGCAGGTTTCTATCGCTAAAATAGCATTTCGACCTCATTCTAAATGTATATCGGACCTACGTACTTTTGTGCCAATGAAAAAATAATTGTTTCTTGATGTATAACGTTTTACAGTACTAAGATATATCTTCAACTCTCTCTATATAACAATCTACATTAATGAAAGGCTTTGTCATCACTCACTCACTCCAGCGCCCAGCCCAGACTGTTAGGCCTAGCAACCTAGGCGTACACTAAGGGAGAATCTTTTGAAACTCAACCTCTAAAGGGTAGAAATTGAGGATTGAGAACATACGCCTTATCATAAACGCGCGCAGCTGGAGAACTGAAAATCGGGGAATCAATTCCCATTTACAGTCAAACAGACCGAGGTTTCACCCTTTCTTGAAATTTTACCTTAGGGCGATGAAATCGGGTTCCAAAGGGAAATGAATTGTTTAAACAAAGTAAATGTATCTTAAAAGCCGATGAGCCCAATAACATGAAAATTGCTATTTAGATGTTCTTTAAGAAACAAAGAAACACGTGTTTTTCCCGAAATCATATACCCTAACGGCTAAAATTGGGAGGGATGATCAAGAAAGCAAATAAATTTTCTTAACCAAGTGTGAAGTATCACGAGGGTGGAAAACAGTTGTCAAAAACAAAGAAAAGGTAATTATGAAAATAATCATCCTTCAAGGATAGCTTTAGGGCTTAAAAGTTAAAAATATTATAAAATATCATGTATCAAACTAAGCAGTTTTTACAATAAAAACGAAGATCATTATGGAATTTACGAATTCAGTTCAGGAAGGTGGTAAGGGGAGGAAATGGGATGAAATGAGGTTTGTAGGGTTCCTGAGACTTGAGCAAAATCGTGATAGAGATCTTTATAGTTTAAATTAAATGTGATCTTGGAAGTAAGTTTAGAAGGCCTTTGAACATCAGTATCAGAGGGTGGAAAATAGAGGTTGAAATTCAATGCCCAGATCAGACCGTTAGGCTTAGAAACCTATCGTCTGTTGGCATACCATCCCGTTGTGAAGCACGGCTATTTTGTGCGTATGCATATCGTGTGCATGTACGCGTGCGTGTGCGTGAGCGTGTGCGTGTGCATGTGTGTGTTCGTGTGTGTGCGTGGGCGTGTACGTGTGCCTGTGCGTGTGCGTGTGCGTGTGCGTGTGCGTGTGCGTGTGCGTGTGCGTGTGAGTGTGCGTGTTAATCTGTCAGATGGACGCTTAAAACTTCATACAGATAGACGTTATTAGACATATAGGTGCTAACTTAAAAAAATTCTATGACGCCCGCTTCTATAAAATACCGATAATAACAATTTAGGCATTTTCAATCCTACTTAATTAATTACATTCTAACCTACATACGCATATGTAGATATATATATATATATATATATATATATATATATATATATATATATATAGAAGGTTATTTAATCGACTTTTTTCACTATGGCTAAATCGACTAGTTAACCCATTTTACAACGTTTGGCCAGGTTTCGCCAAGATAGGTCGTGTGTGGGTGTTCGTGTGTGAGTGTGTGTGTGAGTGTGTGTGAGTGTGTGTGTGTGTACGTGTGCGTGTGCCTGTGCGTGTGCGTGTGCTTGTGCGTGTGCGTGTGAGTGTACGTGTACATGCACGTGTGTGCGTGTGCGCTTGCGCGTGCGTGTGCGTGTGTGTGCGTGTGCGTGTGCGTGTGCGTGTGCGTGTGCGTGCGTGTGCGTGTACGTGCACGTGTGTCGTGTGCGCGTGCTTGTGTGTGTGCGTGCGTGTGCGTGTGCGTCTGCGTGTGCGTGTGCGTGTGGTGTGCTGTGCGTGTGCGTGTGCGTGTGCGTGTGCGTGTGCGTGTGCGTGTGCGTGTGTGCGTGTGCTGTGCGTGTGTGTGTGTGCGTGTGCGTGTGCGTGTGCGTGTGCGTGTGCGTGTGCTGTGCGTGTGCGTGTGCGTGTGCGTGTGCGTGTGCGTGTGCGTGTGCGTGTGCGTGTGCGTGTGCGTGTGCGTGTGCGTGTGCGTGTGCGTGTGCGTGCACGATAACTTCAAAACGAAATCACATTCGTACTTAAATTTTCTATTTAAGCTTGTTTTCATTTCTCCTGGAGCTGATTGGAGTTTGGGAAAAATTCAGCGGCGGAGAGGGGGGTTTATTAGGAGATGTGTTTGATTTTTATCAAATATTTCTGAAACAGCTGTATATTTCAAAGAAATAAGAGTACCAATACATAGACATTAATCACATAGATTATTTTTATGTTCTATGAACGTTTTTAATGCGATGCGTAATTTAGAGGCAAGAAAATCCTAATATAGAGTGTAACTGTTGGTTCAATATTGTTCAATATCTGAATAATGATTAATTTCATAAGAAAGCGAGTAGACATATTTTTTAAAGAAAATTTAACTTTACGTAGCTTTCCTTTACAAAGTTTTTTTTAATATAAAGCCAAATAAGTGTAAAAATGAAATAAATATGATTGAAAATGCTTAAACTGTATTATCGATATTTATATAGAAGCTTTGGAATTTTTTTTAAGTTAGCATGTAGATGTGTATTAACCTCTATCTGACATGAAGCTTTAAACGTCTGTTTGACATAAATTATTGTTCTTGTTTTTACAGTGTTGTCTATTTTCGTAATGAACTTATAAAAGGAGTTGCATACTTTTCCCAAAAAAATTTGTTATTAGAATTATTTCATTTCTTTTAATTTCCATGTTGGAGGTTGGAAAGTCGTGTGTTGTTCCACACGAGATATTCTTTTGACTTAGTTTGCTTTATATTAAGAAAAGCTACGTAAAATTAAATTTTCTTTAAAAAATATGTCTACATAATTTCATGTAAAACTAGTCATTATTCAGATATTGAAAAAAAATTAACGGACTAGGAATTATTTTGCTGCTAAATCACGCACCGTATTAAAACATTCCATATAATATAATTTAATCGGTATGTTCAAGGTATATATGTTGGCATTTTGATATCTTTGAAATACACAGCTGTTTCAGAAATATGTGATAAAAATAAAAAAACTGCTCCTATAAACCCCCTTTCTCCGCCGCTGAATTTCTCCCAAAATTTAGTCAGCTCCAGAAGAAATGAAAACAAGCTTAAATACGGAATTTTAAGTACGTAGGTGTTGTTGTTCTAGAGGTAGTGGATGCTATCGTACATTCACACACATACATACACTAATAAGTCTATTTAACGTTAGTGAAAAAAAGTCGATTGCATAATCTTCTGTACCTATATATGTATATGTGGGTTGGAACGTAAAAAGTGGACTTTTTAAATCTTTAATATACCGAGACACAAAGAGTTAAAGTTCCAAAAATTCAAAACCATCGTAGGAAGTTTGGATCTTTGTTCTATACCTACATTCAATTTCGTTCTAACATTGGTTAAGTATTGCTATGACTTAATCCTACGATAAGTATGTTTAAACATGTCATTGCGTTTTGTTAGTTATGCTTTTGTAACTAAGGGCCGGTTTTTCAATCGCTGGTAAACTTGAAGATAAACTTAACCTGCAACTCCTGGTTAACTTCTGGTAACTTTAGGGCAGTGTATTTCAATCCCCCGGCAACTTCTGGTAACGGAACCTGTGGTTAGCGATTTATTTTCTACTGTTGGCTACACTCCATTTCGGCTATTTGACAGAATTAGGTCACTTTTCCTGTCAGGACGGTAAGTTCACACTCTTCCTAATCAACATAACCTTAATTTATTGTTGGTTTGGGAGTTTCGTTAGTTTTACAAGCGATTTTACGCTAATTAGGGCAGCGTAATTTCGCAAACTTTCGTTCTAATACTATGTAGTGACTTATCACGGTAGATAAGAAAGGATGCACAATTTTTTCAAGAAGAACAACACAATTTCATTGCCCTCGTTGATAAGTATAAATATATTGTCGAATGCAAAAAAGCGGTACCTTAACGTGGAAGCAGAAAGAACAATGCTGGTTTCAGATTCTGTTTCCGAACGGTAAAAAATCTCAAGGAAAAAAAAAACTAAACTTGAAGAAGCAGGCAAAAAAAGTTTTCTTTGGAGAAGCAATCAATTAAACGAACAGTTGGAGGTACAGGAGAATCCGTTAAAATAACTGATGTTGACAGCAGCATTAAGAAAATTTTGAACGAACAGATGACAAATGAAGATCCCCATCGTTGGGAAGAATATTCCTCAAATGACCAGAAAAAAACGCCAGCAAGAAAGTTGTGACCACGTTTACTTCAAAGTAAACAAAAAATTAATAAAACGTACGTCAACAAAAATTACGAATTAATTGAAAGTGAATTAGAATTTATGAACCTCCAAAAAGAATTTTTTTGGAGGAACATAACCTCCGACTGTATTTGTTAAAAACACAAATAGAAAACGAAGATTTGAAAAACAATAAATATTGAAAATGTAATTTGTAATAATTGCAATTATTTTTTTATTATTAATACAAAAGTAGCAGAAAATTACAAATATGTATATATCATGTTATGTATTTCTTAATCTGGCAAAATAATTATTTATTAAAGTGGATCGTACAGCATTGCTTGGTGCCGCTTGATTCACATTGTGTACATCATTATGCCCTACATTATTAACTAATTGTATAGCTGCCACTTGTTCTTCATTCACTGATGATAATTCTTCATTTTCATCACAAGCGATATTGTGTAATACATCAGTTGCTGTAATTAGAGCTTGAACTGTATCCAACTGAAGCCTCAAACCCAAAGCCAAAGCAAGAAATCACCATTTCCAGGACCCATAGGAACGATCCACAACGTTTCGTGTCCTAATTTGCGACTCGTTGAATAAATATTCTGCTTCATTGTGGGAATGAAGAATAAGGTTTGCCCGGATAATCACTACCTCTCACGAGAAGAATTCGACCGAAAACGCCATTTTCAAAAGAATTATGTATAGCGGAATTTCGAAATATGTGTGAGTCATGAGCTCACCCTAGTCATCGCGCCACAATGTCTCGAATTTTTAAATCCGGATCTGCAATTGTTTGTACAGTTAATGAAAAAAATTGCTTTCTGTTGCGGAATAACTCGGTGTTGTTTCCACCTGGTGACTGTATACGCATATGACTGCAGTCAATCGCCCTAATACATCGAGGAAACCTTGCAATGTCGTAAAATTTTTGTCTCACTCTTTCGATTTCTTCATTTTGTGGCATTGTTAAGTAACGTGGTCTGAGAGCTGCAAGTGCTAGATTGACACGTCATGCCGTTTTAATTGCTGTAGATTTGTGCACTCCAGAGAAATCACCAATAGTGACAAGGAAGGAGTTCGTGGCATAAAATCTTAATGTTAGCAGAAAATGATTTTCAGGTGACAAACAGTCATTCCTCCTAGTAGGATACGCAGTTGTGTCTTCAATTTCCTCCACTATATTTTGTAGTCCTTTTCGATAAACGAAAGCGATTAAAAAAATTAAGTTCATCCCATTCCTCAAAATGGTCAGTTATATGTCCAATTGTTTTTGGTCTTCTTACTTTCTCATCATCACTAAATACGTTAATATCATATAATTCCATGTTATTTATTGAAATAAACACAATTCACTGTTTCGTTTTCGAAGCATTTGACATTTGACGTTTTGCCCACACCAAAAACCATTAAATTCTGTTTAGTTCAGGAACTTTATGTTCCAAACACAACTGAATTTCAGTGGTAATTATGTTACTTGTACTTTATCATAAGGCAAACCTAAGGTAACTCAAACTATTGGTTAACCAAATACCCTAGAATTGAAATACACTTCTGTGTTATAACCCCTGGTTTTCTACAAACTGACAGTTAATCTGCGATTCAAAAACCGGCCATAATTGAGTTCTGTAAGTGAACATGTTAAAGTTCTTAAAATTATAGATTTTAATACTAATATAAATAATAAAATGCTACTTTAGTTCTTAAGTTATCGGTAGGTAAGGTATCCTTATGCAGAATTAAGTTACAATGTAGGCGTACTTTCAACCATATTTTATATAATTTGAAATTACAGTTGATCTCAGTAGTTATAAAATGTATACTACTAATTAGTTATCTGATGAACTTTAGCAAGCAGGATACTTCCATATCGTCCTTCGTATAACTAACATAAAAATATCAATCAAATGGCATACACTTGTACACATACATATTAGATAGGATCTAACATTTCAGTTTTCCAAATAGAAATGTTACCAATTTGTAAATCAATATATTATTTACAATGCCATTACAACTATAAGAAATTTGAAATGTGCATATCATTGTACATATTTTGATATCTTAACTATTTACGCATTTAATTCTAACCTAATTAATAGTTGATATAATTTCACAAATATACAGTATATTAACATCAATAAGATAAAGTTAGTTTTCTCTGGTAATAAAATAATCCAGAATGTACCTTTCCTATATAAATTTTTATCAAGAAGCAAATTATGAAATTTGGAACTTAAAATCTTGTAATCAGCAATTCTCTTAATGAGCTTATATATTCTTCAATTCAACTTATAGCTCCTATGTACGTTTCCTTTATGTGATAAAAAGATAGGTACATAGCTATCTACATATAGATGTATCTAAAGATATTATAATATTGACAGGATTACTGTGAGAATGAGATCATTTTACTATACTACATACAAGATTGTTACATAAAATTCTTATAACTCGGCAAACAATATCGTTCGATTTTTGTTCACGTTGATTAGCTGGATCAATTTCCTTGGCCCAGATGATACGAACAAGTTTAAAGTAGGTGACGGTTACGGAAATTTTACTGTTCCAGATTCATCATACTTCATTATACTCTTTAATTGTAAAACTATATGAGTAATTGACATTTAGAATAGACGATACCGTATATGCTCGCATATTAATAAAGTTTTTTTTCTGATATGTCATTCTAATTAGTAATTTATAGCGTTTAAAAATCAGTGTACTACTTAAATTATTATGATATAAGTACTTAATCCTCTCAGCTTAATTTTAGTAGTAGCTAATTAGTTAGGAAATTTATATCACCAAAAAACAGTTTCTTTATCATGATGAAGCCTATAAAACTAATAACACAGTTTAGAGTTAGACCCTGCCTTCCCTTGGGGCGGACGTATTAAGATTAAAAAACTACTTCAGATTTTATTAACGTTATTATTAGAAATTTTTTAATATTCTGGAACAGCTTTCCTTTAATAAAGTGACCTTTTAAAACGAAAATTATATCTATTAATATACGAAAGTTGCTTAAAAAATTAAACTTTATTATGTGTATGTAACGTTTCATAAACAACACTTAGAGAGAACTATTACAGATAAATACTTAAAAGTTATATTTTCAAATTGCTTCTCAAATTATAATTTAATTTGGTTAATATAATCTAATATCAATACACAAGTTGGCACAAATTTTGCTTTTCTAAGCAGTGGCATATACAAAAGAAATATTGATTCTATTGGAATCAAATTTATGCTGGTGTAAAGGGGAAAGTACGTGCTTCAATTCGCTTACAGTTGGCAATTATTGCGAAAACTAAAATTTATTTCAAGTAAACCTACACCATGTTAATTACTCGACCCTGTAATGTGCCAAAAACTTCTTCATGTGAAACAGTCACATTCTTTATAAAAGTTTGCATGTTTCAAATATAAAATCTACATTTATAATGTTTATTTTAATACGCATGGGCGTTCAAGATTAAAATCTTATTTTAAAACAATTAACACTGACAATTAACTGTAAGCACTTAGACACCTAAGCTAAGAGGCTAGATAGTTAGGAATTGAATCTGATATAGACTGACGGTTGTAAAAGCTATACTTAGTGTCCTGAAGAATTAAACTAAAACCAAGGGTAAACAACTAAATTAAATAAAGTTAAAGTAAAATAAGCGACATTAGTATGCAACAAATAAAACAACAACATACAGGGTGTATTTTAAAATCAACGATAAACGAAAACTGGAGATTCTATGATTCAAAATAAGACAAAAATGATCATAAACGCTTTTCCGAAAATGCTTCCTAACCGAGATACAGGTTGACTAAAAAATACTTTTTTTAAGGTTTTTTTAAGATTCCTCAAAAACTACAAAAGATATTACACTGACCTAAATGTCTAATTAAATAAAATTAATCAGGTGAGTTTGAGTCAACTGACTCTATCCAGTGGCGTAGAATATTTTAAGTTAATCAGTTTCAGGAAAAAAAACCGCACGCCCCTGGTTTTTTGAAGAAATATTTTTTTGATAGATTCAACATTTACTTCTGCAAATAAAATCATACTTAGTATTTTTTCGATTCGGCACCCCGTTTTTGAAATATTTTGCATTAATACAAACGACCACATTATTCAATAAAAATCAAAATTTGTTTTATTTTACAAAAAAATAACGCAGTTAACTATTAGGTACATTAAAGAGATATTTAAGGAATCAAAAACAAAATGATAATTAATTTTATACATATTGTTAAAAATGTCCTCTTTCCTTTTGAATGCAAGCTTGTATCCTTCTTAGCAAATGAAACCTAACTCGCTGAAAAATTTGTGGCATAGCCCTAATCTCATCGCATGCCATCTGTATGCGATTCTAAAGTTGATCTCGATTATCAATTTGAACAGAATAGAACGAGTTTTCAGATACCCCCACACAAAAAAATCCAATGGGTTTAAATCTGGCGATAGTGGCGGCCACGGTACTTCACTTCCTCGTCCAATCCAGCGTCCAGGGAACCATGCATTTAAAAATTCTCTGACGTTTCGTGTAGAACGTGGTGGTGCAACATCATGCATGACATACATGTTCATTCTAACATCTAAGGGTACGTCGTCAAACAATTCTGGCAAATCTTTTCTCAAAGAATTTAAATAGAATTCGCCAGTAAGTCTTTGAGGAAAATGGATAGGTCCGATTAGGTGATCGTCTAGTATACCTATCCAAATATTTTCGCTAAATCTATGTTGGTGAGCTGTAACTACAGTTGGATGCTGATTTTCATCTAACCATTTGTGGGAATTATGCAAGTTTATTATTCCATTTCGGAAAAAAAAAAAATACACTCATCAGTGGTCAATAAGTTTCTAACAAATTGTACATCTTCAGCATTTTTATTTAAAAACCATTTGCAAAAATTCATTCGACGAGGATGGTCAGCAGGCATGAACATTTTGTAGGTGAAAGTGATGTAAATTTTGTTCTTGTAAAACTTTCCGAGACTTGCTGTGCGACACACCAAATTCTAAACCTAACTCACGCGTACTTATTGATGAATTTTCATAAACTCTCTTTAAAATTTGTTCCTCAATTTCAACTGGTACACGAGCATTTCGTCCGGAATTTTTCTTTCCTTTTAAACTTCCATACTCTAACAAGTTACGATGAACGGTTCTAAACGTAGTATGATGTGGATGTGTTCTATTTGGAAATCTTTGTTCATAAAGTCGAGCAGCTGCACGAGCATTGCAATTAGTATTACCATAACATAAATGCATATCGACCAGTTCTCGTTTCAAATAATTCATTTATCACAGTAATTAGACACAAACAATGATTTACAAAACACGCGTAAATGCAACTATTTTAGCAAATATAAGATACGTAACTGTCAAATGCAAAGCAATCTCTGATTTATTTAATTTGGTTATTACTGAATAATGTAGTCGTTTATGTTAATGCAAAATATTTCAAAAACGGGTGCCGAATCGAAAAAATACTAAGTATGATTTTATTTGCAGAATTAAATGTTGAATTTAACACAAAAATATTTCTTCAAAAAAAGCAGGGACGTGCATTTTTTTTTTACTTTAAGTGATTAACTTAATATATTCTATGCCATTGGATGGAGCCAGTTGACTCAAACTCACCTGATTAATTGTAGTTAATTAGACATTTAGGTATACCAAATCTAAGTGTAATATCCTTTGTAGTTTTTGAGGAATCTTAAAAGAAATATTTTTTAATCAACTTGTATCTCGGTTAGGAAGCATTTTCGGAAAAGCGTTTATGATAATTTTTGTCTTATTTTGAATCATAGAATCTCCAGTTTTCGTTTGTCGGTGATATCAAAATACACCCTGTATAGAGGCTTGGTAACAAGTCATAAAGATTGATCCACTTGAACCTGATTAGCTACAGGTATGCTGCTCTGTTCGGTACCAATGATAATGGGGAAATGGTCGCTGTGGTAGAGGTCGTCGGATACTTGCCATGAAAATTAAGTAGCGATGCGGGCAAATACCATGGATATATCTATAGCAGAAAAAGTGTTGGATCTGGCACATAGATGAGTATTTTTACCAGTGTTTAACAAGAATAGATTATTTATGTCCATTATGTTTTGTAGTGCTTCCCCATTGGTATCTGTGCGCGCGGATCCCCACAAGCGCCTGTGCGTATTCAAATCTCCCAATAGCATATATGAGGCAGGTAACTGATTTATGTTTTGGATATCATGTTCCTGCACAGCAACTGCTTTATCATTATTATTATTTTTTTTTGTTTTGGCATAACTACTATGGTCATTTGCCATTTCATCATTTTTTTTTGATTTTACACTTTGGTGATTAGTCCAGATTCTTTTAAAAAGTGGAGTAGTAGGTTTACACGTTCTTGATCATCCCTAAATATCTCTTCCATTGTACCTCTGAATCCTAGTTCCTTCTTAACAACTTTATATTTTATACATTCTGTTAGTACATGTTTTATTGTTAAA
This sequence comes from Vesta saturnalis, assembly GCA_036346205.1. NCBI lineage: Eukaryota > Metazoa > Arthropoda > Insecta > Coleoptera > Lampyridae > Vesta > Vesta saturnalis. The sequence continues at coordinate 6,175,526 of JARFJB010000827.1, forward strand.
TCACGGTTACATACATCGCACATGTTTTGTCTTTTCCTATTTAATATGTACGAGTGAGTCAGATTTGTGTAGCCTATTCGAATTATCGTTAAGGTGACTTCTAATGTTTTTGTGTTGTGGATGGCTATTTTCCAAGGTTGTACGTTTCTCTTGATTTTTTGTAGTTGTGTGTTTGTTTCATTCCATTCTTCTTGCCACATATTTTGTGTGTAACTTTTAACCTGCTGTTTTATTTTTTTAAGTATCTGTGGTGTTTCTTGCATATTCTCGACTTCCGTGAAAACTGATTCTAATTTGTGTTTTTTAATTATCTCAGCTGCTCTTACCAGAGCTGATCTTATGATTGTTGGCCTTTCTTCATAGTGTTTATACGTTTGTTTAGTAATGATATCATGATTTACATGCTTTTTCAGGATATTGATTTTCGAATAGTAGGTAAGAAGTAGTTGTCGGTATCGTATGTGTAATGGAGGGATACTTGCATCAACAAACATGGCTGCGTGTGGACTGGTTTTGTATACCCCTATAGCCATCCTTATTCCATACGCATGTATACTATTCAGAGCTCTTAGAGTCGATGGTCTCGCTGAAGAATAAATTATGCTACTGTAGTCTGTGACAGATAAGATAAAGGCTTTATAAAGCATCAGCAGTTGCTTTCTTGATGAACCCAATTGCGATGACAAAGGCTTCGAATTATATTTAATCGCTTATTGTACGAATCTACCAATAGCCTTATATGTTCCTTGAAATACAGTTTATCGTCAAGTGTAACTCCCAGAACTTTTAAATTTTGGAGCATGGGTATTTGCACTCCTTTAATGTGCAGATTTGGGTGTTTGTGTGGTGTTCTTAGACGACAGAAGTGTATTACTTTCATTTTGTCTTTAGAGAAAGCAAAACCTTTTTCCCCTGCGTATTGAGTGACCTGATTTATTGTACGTTGTAATGTTTCTTTAATTTTTTCAATGCAGTTTTCTTGAAAGATTATTATTAAGTCGTCGGCATACAGATATTTTTTAATAGGTTGCTTAATGAAAGAAAGTAGTTTGTTTATTCCTATTAGGAATAGCGTTACGCTTAGCACCGAGCCTTGAGGAATACCATTTTCCAGCACGTGAGCTTTTGATAATGAGTTGCCTACTCTAACTTTCAATTGTCTATTCGATAGAAAGCTTACGATAAGTTTGGGCAATTTTCCACGTATATTCCATTCGTATAGTTGTTTTATAATATTGAAGCGCCATATGGTTATTATTATTATTATTTTTATTATTATTTTTATTATTATTTTTATTATTATTATTATTATTATTAATATTATTATTATTATTATTATTATATACTCACCTAGTACGGAGATTGTGAATATAAAGTGCCTTTAGCATATCATTATCAAACCCGAAGAACATTGTATGCAATCCCAGGGTACTTCAACAAGTATGGAGAACGTTCATTGAAGTGCGCGATTCCCAAATTATTTAATTCCATACCTAACAGCATAAGATACCCTAATAGATTAGGAATTTTTAAAAAAGAATTAAAAGCGTGGATACAATATACACTTTAATTTACACGTATTAATTATACACTTTCTACTTAATGTTTTAGTGATTACAAAATTGTATATAATTTATATCTTGTTTATCAGGAATGATCTTTATTTTAATGTATGATGTTCTTTGATTTATATAATTTATGCTTTATTTACCCGGAGAGATTTTTATTTTTATTTTATGCCTTGTTTAGCAGGAATGATATTTATTTTATGTATGATGTACTTTGATTTATATAATTCATACTTTATTTACCCGGAATGATTTTTATTTTTATTTTATTTATTTTTGAGGATTAATTCAAGTAAAACTTAAACCTCATTATTCGTTTTTTTGAAACTGTTTAAAACACGAACAAAGTTGTAAACTCATTTATAATTTATTATTGTCTATTATACCATCATGTTATTATTTTTTTTTTCTTCTTCCTTCATTTATTTATATTTTAACTATTTTGCTAATAAGCGCGATATCGAATGTTTAATAAAAAAATTTTGCACAGTGTCAGATAGAGTATACTGTATTATATATGTACCTAACATGTTAAAATAACAATTTAATTGTAAATGATCGTAATGTAAACGCAGGAACCAACCCATAAGTCTTGCAGACTTGGTTGGACCTCTCACTGTATATTTATTATTCGAAATAAACAATTCAATTCAATTCAATTCAATTATTATTATTATTATTGTTATTATTATTATTATTATTGCTATTATTATTATTAAACGCATTACGTGTAGAATTAGCGAAAAGTTGTTTAGGAAATGAATCTGATTTTGCTTTGAAGGTGGATGCTGTTTGTTTATCAGTCGTATTCCGTAAAGTAAATAAGAAAATGACCCATAAAATGTATTCATATTAATTAAAGTCAGTATTGCCATAAATACTAATTGAAAACATATTGCAGATCATCATATATATATATATATATATATACATATACAATATATACATATATATATATATATATATATATATATATATATATATATATATATATATATATATCGTAACCATTTATTAGACTATTCTAGATTTTCGTAAAGGTTGATTTCAAAATATGGTTGATTCGATAATTGTATTGTCTATGCTTCCACGTTTTCAGTTTTTCTCGAATTTCTGTCATCTTCAAGTAGAACATTCTATATACTTTCGATATACATTCGATACAGAATTTTCCAACGAGTTGATTGGTATTCCATTTGATATTTTTATTTTTAAAAATAACAAACATTTAAAAAAATTAACAACGTACTTCTTTCTGAATACTCTAATTTAACTAATAACAAAAAAGTGCTACTCCTTAAAATAAGAGTTCGAATGGTTGGCCATTGGCTCTCTGACAACACGCTAAACGATTACAGTTTCGAGCACTACATAAGTGTACAGTAGTTAAGATTTTGAATTTAATAGCCTTTACCTAATATTGAATTAATATAGATATATAATATGGGTACTCTGAATAATTTTTAATTTAACGGTCCTATATTTCTGTTACTAATAAATCGAGTCATTTTTCATAAATATTTAACTAAGAAACATTCTAGATTAGCATTTTAAGCGAATTCATGCATAGAAATAAATTTGACCGCTAGAAAACATGCATTATTTTGTTATAACGAAATCCGTTCAAATTACATGTACTCACCTATGCAAATAATTCCATATTTATTTTAGTATGTATTATGATCCAGTTTGGAAATACTGTAAATGCAAAAATATAAAGTTTCAATTCTTTTATGATTGCAATAGCGTAGAAAGCTTTATACGATATTCGATCGTTTTCTCGACCTTATATCGTAATGTAGGTACCTTTTCATTTTTTTACTATAATACTTTATCACTTTTAAAAATAAATTTTTGTTTCTTGTAGAGAGACAGATTTGATTTTCTGAAAATTGTTAAAAAAATGGTATTTTTTAGTTTACTTCATTTAAAATTTAAACAATTATTTAGTATTTACTAGTTTAACAGCTACAAAGTTTAGCATTACTTTTATTTGTAAAGACGAACACATGTGATACAAAAGTCAGCATGTGCACATGCTGTGCAAATTGAAAACCAGAAATATACACCAAACACATGGTTTAACTCACGTATAATGTGCCAAAAGTCAGTAAAACGGTTATTAACAGGGAAAAGGAATACGTCTAGTATTTGTACTGTACCTATTATATTGATCATGATACGATAAGGTATAAAACTATATTTACACCAAAAACTAATACTAGGACTGTGTGGCAAACCGACCAGTAGTCGTTTGGTTTTCGATATAGTTAGAGCATTGACTAAATATTATTTAGTCGTAGTCGGTGATTAGAGTTATAGTATAGAGGGCTAACTACATATACATTGGAACATGTGCATACGCCTATCTTGATGAATTACAAATAAATGTGTTATTGTTATTAAGAATTCTGAGTGACAATTAAAGCTGTTGATATTTTGCCGTGAGAGTTTAGAACGGTTATACTTCCACCCAGAGAAATAACTGAAGGTTCAAAACGGTAGAAAAACATTTTATGGTATACGTTTGACAACGAAAAAAAAACAGGAACAAAAAAAAAATTGTGGGCAGATAGTGCAAAGCTTTCTTCCTAAACCAGTCGAATGATGGTATGTCTATCTGCGATTTAAGAAAATCCGAAATCTGACTTACTGAATCCCATTAGGTTTAGTTATATCATTTTACAGTCATTAGCAATAAATATTTTATTTCTTATTACTGTTACATTTAATCGCTTAGTATAAAAATTGAAATATTTTTAAATTGGTCTCAGAATCCTTGTCCCAGTTTCGATAAAAAAATTAAAATATGTTTGTCAGTTATACATACAACAATAAATAAAATACTTCGCCATATAAATACACTGATAATATTTGAAACTCAATATTTTTTTCATTTAAAGTATCCTAAAACGATTCGAACTAACAGCGACTTCTCACATCAATGAAAAATTGACAAACAACATCAAAATCATTCGATATTGACAAAAATAGGCATAGGAGGTCTCTCACTAGGGAACACACAATACATCAGTTTAAATGGATCTACAAAAAATAATTCAGTATTTTTTTTAACCATTATCGACCTTTAAATTCTCGTCTTGCCAAGCTTATATCGCAACTTCTATAAAAAGACAATAAAATTGAAGTAAATAATACCTACTATCGTACAAAAGGACGAAACACCCTTTGTATTTCTTAAAATAATGTAAATTATGAAACAATAGACAACCTAATTTTGTAACTTTTGGTAACATTTTGTATAATGAGGACTATGCATTTTTTTACCCTATTTATGTGTAATATACCTATTAACACAGTCCGCTTGCTAGTAATTGTTAGAATTATCTGTCAAACAGTCATTGAAAGTGTTTATGAATCTATTTAGCTGTTATTTTAAGTTCATTGTTAATTACCAGTTTCTAGTGAGTGGGTTATTAGTTATAAGTTTGTGTTACTAAATGTTTTCTTTGTTATTGTTAAGATTCTGCTGCAATTTGTTTGGTTTTTAAATATTAATTACGCTGTTATTAGTTGTTAAGTTTTTGCCAAGGTTTTGTTCTGTACGTAAATTTAATAATTATTTATTTCAAAAATGGCTTTCATAGCTCGTTTAAACTGCTACACGTGCAACAGATTATATATTCCTAGGAAAATGTGCCAAATTAATGCAGAAAAGCAAGATATTGCTATTAGTCGACGAGAGAAACACCAGTATTCCTCATTTAGAGTTACACGAAGAATTCAATATATGCTTTAACTGTAATCAGTCAATACTTACAGAGCTCATACAAATCACCAACAATCCGAATTGCATTAAATTAAATATTTTAAGACAATCTTCGACTGACAAATACATTATATGTGATTCTCAAGACAATACATAGAGTCTCCCTTAAATGTAGGGTTAAAATATTTGTTATTAAAGATACTTATATCCCTTGTAACAAACGGGTATGCTTACATCATCTCGATGATAAAGGTTTTATATTAGAGCCACTAATTGAAGGTTCACAATATGTCACTAAACCGTATATTTGGAAATGGCAAGAGCTACAACAATTTATGAAGGGCCTCAGAAAAGCTGCTAGTAACACTACCAGCCGTTACAATGACATTAATAGTTTCACTGACGAAGAATTTATGATTTTGACCTCAATAAATAAAGCTCAATTTCGTGAACTTTTAACAGTATGTCAAAATAATGACAACGAAAGTATCTTAGAACAACATCTGCTAACATTTTAAAGTAAACTGTAACAAGGCTTATCAGGCGAATTTTTGACAATTATGTTTCACTGTCCTAGCAGGTCAACCACTACTCGCATAGTATCTAAAGTGAGGATGTTACTTATGCAGTACTTCGTCGCTAATAATATTGGATTTGGAGCAATTACCAGGGAAGTGTACATCATCGAGAGGCATGTAACACCATTTTCAAATGGACTTTACAACCCTGAACCAAATAATCAAAAGGCCATAGCATACATAGATTGCACATACTGTAAAATTGAGAAATGTAGTAACTTTAGAATTCTTCGTTAATCCTATTGTTATTATAAGGGTGAACATTTGGTCAAATCGGAAGTTATTGTAGTTACATATGGGTATATATTAGCCATACAGGGCCCCTATTTTTCAGATTCCAAAACGCTGCGATTCTAAGAAACGAATTCGAAAACGATATGAATAGCATTCGCGAATGGTTCATTGATGCTGACACCTTAATTATTGATAGATGTTATCCAGATGTAATTCCTATTCTTCAGGAATTTGGAATAGAGTAACATATGCCTCCCTTGCTTCCACGTGGTCAGAGACAACTGTGTACTCAAGATGCGAATGCATCAAGGGGATTTATATAAAATTGCTGGAGCAATGATTAATCGCCTTCACGGATTAATTGAATTGCCGAATTTGACTGTTGATCTGGCTAGGGAAATCTTGCAAAAGTCAACAGAAGTTAATGTAGTACAAGCTAGGGTTAAAAATGACAACCTTCAACAAAGAAATGGGCGCACTACCACTTTCCACATTTTCCTCGACTAACATTGGAATATTTACAAAATCTAACCATCGGCCTTTATCAAATTAACTTAGCTCCATCCTATATCCAAGATTATTTTCAAAGAGAAAACAATGAAGTTGATGAACTTACTGACGACCCATGTTTTTTGAGATGCCGGTTGTATTCAAGATTTAAAAACTCTGGGAAATATATGCTATGGATAGTGTGGAATGACGAAGAAAATAATGGACCACCTGTAGTTGGCTATTACCGCACTTGCAAATCTGGAGCCAGAACTGTTGGAGCGTATTCACATGTGGCAAGTGTCTTATGGTTTCTTGGATTTGCAAGGCATCAGCCAAATAACAGGTATCCTTCAACCACAATTTTAAATTATGTTGTTGATGCCGGAAACAGAAACCATGGTAATGACGAAAACTATACCGAAATAATTGATTGAAAAATCTGAATTTCTCTGTATATCTATGCTAAAAACTGTTTCACTACCTATGTAAAATATAACCCATTGGATATATTTACTCGTGTCAGGTACTTGTGTATAGAGACATTTTCAAATATCTTTAAATTAATAAAGGCTACTTTCTATAAGGATTTAAAAACGCTGAAAATTTCATTTGACATGTCTTGGTAAAACTTGCCAGACTGTATCTGCAAGTCTACTCATAGGAATGAAACGATACTTTAGGAACAAAATCATTATAATATACTGTATTCGAAGATTTTAAAATCAATATATCTTGACCGAGTCAATTTTTAGATACAGTGATGAAAAAAGAAAGGTTTTTCGACTTATTGTTATATTTAATATTTTTCAAAATCATTGAATCGCCCTGTATAATCTTAAGTAGCACCTAACCTGTCTAACTAAAGGATAAAATGAAGTCAAAATCAATTTCCACATACAGAAGGTTTCGTTATTTGATTTTAATCAGAATTGATGATTGGGACAAAACCTATGAATCACCTTGTATAAAATATACTTATGACTATTTACTTTTCTTTTTTTTTTATGATTGTGGACCTGAACAGGCTAAATAAGGCCTATCGTGCTAAAGCACTCAGAAACACTGAGGAGGATGGATAGAGGGATAATGAATTGCCAATAGATGCCTTTGAACAGCTACCTTAAATTTTCTCATATCATAAGTGAGAGGAAAACAGGAACCAGGGAGATCATTCCAGAGTTTAGAAGCCGTGTAGAAAAATGTGGATTGCGCCCGTTTGGTACGACAAGTGGAGATTTGTACTGCATACTGATGATGTGAATGAGCGAACCGAGTGTTTCACGCAAAGATAGCCGGAGATGGTATCAAAGAATGTAATTCACCAGCACAATAGCCGTTGTAATAACGGCAATACAAAGAAAGAACTGAAACCATGCTTCTATGCTCAAGGGACTGTATGTGAGAAGTTAAGGACGGGTCATTTATAAGCCCAATCGCTCTCTTTTGAATACGATCAACGATATCGAGAGCATATTGGGGAGCACTAACCCAAAGGTGAGAATTATATTCCAGATGAGGCCGAATTTGGGCCTTATACAGCAGAAGGAGTTGTCAAGAGGTAAAGTACTGCTTAAATCTGTACAAAAAGCCTATTTTACGAGCAGCTGTTTTGGTAGCTGACAGAAAATGGTCAACCCATGAGAGATTTGAAGATACAGTCATACCCAACAGAGTAATAGAGTCTGAAAACTTAAGAACTGAGCCATTCATACTTACAACTTGAAATGATCGATCTTTTTTGGCGGACATAAGGCAACACAGAGTTTTGTTAGCATTAAATTTAACTAGATTATTGCTTCCCCATTCGAGAATACGTTGAATGTCTTTGTTGATTGAATTTGACATTTCAGCTTTAATTTCTTGGTTTGACATAGAAGGTGGATTATCACTATGAGTAGACTGAGATGAACTACAGTAAAGAGTGCTATCGTCAGCAAAGCAATGGATGGGGTTAGTTGTTGAAGAAATAAGGTCGTTTATGTACAGCAGAAAAAGTGTAGGCGCTATAACGGATCCCTGTGGTACGCCCGCGTTAATGCTAACTTCTTTTGAAAAAAAGCCATCAACTACGACACGTATTCGTCTTTTCTCAAGGAAACTAGAAACCCAGGTGATGAGCGTATCATTTAACCCAAACGAGGTGAGTTTGGCAAGTAAACACTTATGCCAAACTTGGTCAAATGCCTTTGAGATATCTAAAGCGACTACAACTGTTTCACCGGACTGCTCTACTGTATTGTTCCAAACTTGGGTCACATATGAAAGAAGATCGCCTGTTGAACGACTTTGCCTAAACCCATATTGGTGGTCACTAAGCAGTTTGTTAGTTTCAAGGAACGTGAGCAGTTGCTGATTGATGGCTTTTTCCATGATTTTAGACAAAATGGAAGTGATGGCAATTGGTCTGTAATTTGAGGGATTGGTCTTATCACCTTTTTTGGGAACAGGTTGAACATTTGCTAACTTCCATGATGAAGGGAATTCCCAGAAGATATAGAGATCGTATAGAGCTTAGATAGGACTGGTACTAGTTCGGGGAACATTTCTTTAAGACAGTAGCTGGGATACCGTCTGGGCCAGTCGCCTTATTGAGATCAAGCCTACTGATGATCGATTCCAAGAGCTTGTACCGAAAATGAATTGATTTCATAACGTATGAAGAAGAGTTGACTAGGGCACATCTTTTCCAGAATCGTTGAGACACGAGTTTGATGCAAACAAATCCACAAAAACGTTGGCTTTGTCTACAGAATCAGCAACTACCGATCCGTCAATAGATGTCAGGGGGGGAAATGAAGATGTTCGAAAGTTTTTACTAATGGCTTTTGCTAAAGACCAAAATTTACGACTGCCTAAAGGAGATGTAGCTAGTTCATTGCATTTTAGTTGTTCGAACAACTTTTTAGTTTTAGTGATGACACTTTTGCAGATATTTCTAGCACCAACGTATTCCACATGACTGTCAACCAATTTATTAGATTTCCACTTAATGTAACATTTATTTTTTAAAGATATTGCATCAGAACAAGTCTTATTGAACCAGGGTTGGGAACGTGAATGACCTACACGGTACTGTTTTTTTGGGAATGTATAACTCCATTCCCATGAGGATGACTTCAGATACCGAAAGAGCGATGTCCGATAGAAGAGGACGACTTAAAACAATATTCACGCCATGAAAAGGTTGCAAAGAAATCCCGTAAATCACTCCATCGAGCTGACTTAAAACACCACAAGGTTCTATCGGTTTTGCGAACAACAGTGGAATTAGGTACAGTAGAAATGATTTTTATTAGAGAATGGTCGGAAAGACCTAAAGGCGAAAGAACGGAAGTTTTATAAACAAGAGGGTTTGACGTAACAAAGAGATCTAGAAGATGTGGAGTATGGTTAGGGTTATCAGGGATTCTTGTGGGTTCAGAAATCATTTGTGTGAGATCACATGAAATAGCAAATGTTTCTGCACTATGACCAGCGGGATTTGTGGTAGATGAAAATTGAAGCCAATTAGAGTTATGAACATTGAAATCGCCTACAAATGAGATATCGCGAGATGGAAACTGAGACAGGAGATAGTCAACTTTCATACTAAGGTAATCGAAGAAGTCTTGAAAGTTGCTGTCATTAGGAGACCTATAAATGCAACAGTAGAATTTCACAAAATTAGGACCAGAATGTTTAAACTAAATCACGTCAAAATTTTTATTTTCTAAGGAAGAAACCCTCTTGCAAGCAATTCTGTCCTTGATGTACGCACATACGCCTCCTTTATATCGAAAGTTAGAGTGAAGGAAATTGCAAGTCGGGTGACTCGGAGCTTTCAGAGGAGACTTGTGTTTCAGATAGAAACAATATATCAGGTTGTAATTGTACAAGATGTTGGTGAATAGCATTAAGATTAGACCTGATACCGCGGATGTTGCAGTAGTGAATCAGAAAGTTGATACTTTCGATGACCGAGGTCGCTTGGGCCCTGCCCTCTCGGACATCCGAGTGGGGCAGGATTTTACGTCCGGAATTTATAGCCCTAGAAACCACAGCCATCATATGTTTTAATTTGGGACTTTTAATCCGATAGGAAGACAGTGAGGGCGAGAAGGAAGAATAAGGATGAGAATAGATTAAGGATGATGGAAAAGGTAACCGGCAGCCCTTACCGAGCTCAGAAAATCGGAGACCCAATATTAAGGAGCCCATAGTAAGGGTGGTGGTACCTCCCGGCTGGCATGGAGTATACATGCCTACCACCTATTGGTTAACCAATACAATGCCATATCCAATGAAGAGTCTTTCACAGTAGCTTTTTTTCTGGCTGTAATAAAAAAAAATAATTAAAAAAAAAAACTATAATGTCAAAATGTATATCACCCTGTAAATAAGATTGAATGGTACCATTTGTGTACAACTACATATCCTATGAAGATGTAAAAATCGCATTTAGAAGATAAAATGAACATCAGTACTTTTAAACCAAAAATAATGAACATGGCAAAGTAGGTGTTTTGAAACACCCTGTATTTCTAAAACTAGCCATAGGATGATTATGAACAATATTGATGAGTACGATAAGACTTAATACATATCAAAAAATTAGACGTTTTAACCGAAGGCCACTTTCCATAAAAAAATGGCGTGGTTCTTTCTTTGATGTAACCTTCCTTTTATAACCCGCAGACGTCACTATAACCCAGCGGACTATAATGAAACTCCAAAAATTGAAAACAATAGGCACAAAGCTATAAGTTTATTTTAAAATATTTACAATGCAATTATTACGATTAGTCATGTTTATACTATATCGTACAATTTCTCAATTCCATTCATCTTATTACTGGAAATATCTCAGTTATTACGTATAAAAGTAACTAAACCAGAATAAAATTTGGTATGCATTGCGGGCATAACTGGTTTTATTTATATTTTATTATATTAATGTTGATACATTAATTCGCTGTAGACGTGGAAATATAGGTTCTATAGAAGAGCTAAATTCTGTGGTGTATGATTGTTGGTCAGTATTTAGGTTTAATATTGCCCAAAATCTATCGTTGGGCTCAGGGAAAAATTGATTGCCTCAATGATCAAGAGCTAAATTATGTCATCCATAAGTGCTGGTCATAATTAAAGCTGAATTTTTCCCAAAACCTGAATTACGTTGGTGACGCAGCAAAATAAATTGTCCCGATGACCAAGCGTCGGGTTCGATACCCCATGAGTGTTGTCACATCACTTAGGGCGAATATTGCTACAGTCTTAAATTATATATCAATATCTGTGGGAGTCATGGTAATATGTCCAAGAGCTAAATTCTATGATTCATGAATGTTGAACATTGCCCAAAATCTATTTCGTTGGGGATGCACAAAATGGATTCTCTCGATAGTCAAGAATCTTTCCTAAATTTCAAGGAAGAATTATTCGCTTTGCTCAACTTTAGTCTTATATTGGTTTAAGTTGGCTAAAGTACATTGTTGCTTTCTGCAAGTTATTTATTTGTCGTAAGCAAGTAAGTAAGTTAAAGCCCTGTTATGGTAAGTACATAATGGTTAATAATCAATGTTTTCCAGTAAACGTGAATAATGTAATTAAACTTAATTTTTGCGCTCCTTCACTCACAAATGACGTTATTGTGTTAAGGATTCTGTGCTGTAATGAACACTACAAGAATTACTATTAAAAGAGAATTACAGTATCTGCTAATTTATGAAATAAAATCAATTTGCACACCATAATCTTAAGGAAATTTGATTTAAAGCAGCACAAAAAACTCTGTATATTACTCAAACGGACAACCATAGTAAGAGTTACTTCCATGCTACGCTCGGTTTGGGGCCTCTTGCAGCATTAACGCTCGACGCGCTATAACGCATTTTCCGGTCTTGTAGCAAATTACTATTAAACGTTGAGTATGCATATTATTTAATATAAACAGAACTCGACTGTTGCTAGCTAATAACAATAATTTAGATACTAATGGCGTGCCTATGATTTAACATCGGAACAAATTCTTGTACGCTTTAAACTAAAATTTAATGTTTGGTTTCCAACAATACATGTACTTAAATAATCTGCAGAGTGCTACAGAGTAATACCTAATACTTGGTAATTTAATCCTGTGCTATATAGTTTTCATTAAATTATTAGTTTCTTACCCTACAAATGTCTTGCAAATAAAAAAGAAATTAAATTGAAACTTGAATGATACAGAGTATTAACATTAAGAATTTTAATTTATGTAACATCATTACAATCACTTAAGCTTTTTCTATTAGCTTCTCGCGTATTTATTAATGTGCCCATTGGAGTATTCGATTATAAATTAACAGTTGATTGCCATTCGATTTGAAGCACATTTGTACAACAAATGGAAAAATATTTTCATGTCTATTCTTATAAAAAAGTATGTAAATGCGTAAAATCTATATAGTTGATATGTATTGACACACATTGTACTTTGAGAATGAATAAAAATTGTTGGTGGTACTTTTGGTGTTTTTCGAATAAGGATGTCGTTACTTTTCTGTCTATAAAATAGGGAGCGTTTTTTTTATAGACAATCGATTACTCACTTCATAAATCAGAAAAAGCTTTTTACTTACCGAGGAGAAGGTGTTGCCCATGTCCCTTCTTCATTTATCAGTAACCCATTTCTTGCACGTCTGAAAGTTATAAAATGAAATTGTACATATTTATTTTGGTCATAAATATTGATGTTCTCCGTAATATCTACGAATAATATATAAAATGTTAATTTACTGGTTTATATACTGTAAAACAGTAATACATAAATTACCTGTGTGTAATTGAATCTAATGAATCTTCAGTTTCTTTTTTAAATTCAGCTACTGTTCGGATTACAAAAGGAGCTAAACCCAGAAACAGTAAAATACAGAAGAAACACGCCAGGGAAAATCCATTCTGAAATACAAGATACAAGTAAAAAATTGTGGTTTTTATACAAATTAATCTTTTTAAAAAACAAAAATTTAATTTAATAATAAATTGCACTTTCATGTTGAAATGTTTAAGCACAGATTTGTCTCAAGGGTAACGTTATTTAATGAGGCAATCAAAAGAAATAAAAAGAACTTTAGTCTGATTTTCTTGTTAGGAATTTAACCAGCGGGCAAAATAAATTAAACGTTTGTCGTCATAAATTTAGAGTAAATGTACACCTCTTAAAGGCGTTTTCTTTTATAGTAAATTGCACTATTGTATTGTATTATTATTTTTATTTGCAATTAATTATTAGTATAACAATATTCGTTCTGTAACAAATAAATGTGAATAAAATTTTTGTTTCTGTATTCCAAAGATCTGAGTTATCGAACTAGACCTGATTAAAATTGGATTAAGGTGTATCTATTTTTTTAAATTCTAGTTTATAATGAGGTAATAAAACATATTTAACACATCTTGTCCTTACCTATCAATTATCTCTCGTTAAATATAAATTAAATTATGCTACCTTTAATATCTACGGTATCATTCTTTAAACTGACAGTCTCCATGGCATTTGAAATTTTTTATGCAAAAAAATGTGTCTCAAAGTTCAATGTTCATTTATTTTTTTAGATTGAACAAATCTGCTTCAGTAATAAACAGTCATCAAGTCATGTTAAAGTTAATTACTAAAATTTCTCCAATTTGAATGTATTAAGCAATAGTCCCACTACATAATTACACCATGCCGTAACAGAAAATTCAGTTTACGTATGTTAAACAATGAGTTGAAACGTTTGAAGTGGGATTATCCGTCAGGTAAACATAATCTATAAGTACGACACTGACTGATCGATGAAGGTTTGTTGGTTAAAGTTAGAATTATAGTCAGAAAGCACAAAACAGGTTGGGAAAAGTTATTCGCAAAAACCATCGGTAGTGCAAAACGTCTTAAAGAATTGAACCCAGTAAGGATAACTGGGTTCGTATATATATATATATATATATATATATATATATATATATATATAATAAGAAAAATTTAGTGGCTGCTACCCGCTAAATTTTTCGTATTGTTTTTAACTTAATCAGCCGCGATTAACAACCTTGATAATATATATATATATATATATATATATATATATATATATATATATATATATATATATATATATATATATATATATATATATATATACAAGGTGTATTTAAAATCACCGACAAACGAAAACTGGAGATTCTACGATTCAAAATAAGACAAAAATCATCATAAACGCTTTTCCGAAAATGCTTCCTAACCGAGGTAGGTACAGGTTGATTAAAAAATACTTTTTTTAAGGTTTTTTTAAGATTCCTCAAAAACTACTGAGACTTGGTACACCTAAATGTCTAATTAAATACAATTAATCAGGCGAGTTCGAGTCAACTGACTCCATCCAGTGGCGTAGAACATTTTAAGTTAATCAGTTTAAGTAAAAAAAAAAACGCAGGCCCTTGGTTTTTTTAAAGAAATGTTTTTTTGATAGATTTGATAGATTACACATTTTTTCGATTCGGCACCCCGTTTTTGAAATATTTTGCATTAACATAAACGACCACATTATTCAATAAAAATCAAAATTTGTTTTATTTTACAAAAAAATAACGCAGTTAACTATTAGGTACATTATTAAAGAGATATTGAAGGAATCAAAAACAAAATAATAATTATTTTTATACATATAGTTCAAAATGTTCTCCTTCCTTTTGAATGTAAGCTTGTATTCTTCATCGCATGCCATGTGTATGCGATTCCAAAGTTGCTCTCGATTAACAATTTGAACAAAAAATTTAAATAGAATTCGCCAGCAAGTCATTGAGGAAAACGGATAGGTCCGATTAGTTGGATGCTGATTTTCATCCAACCATTTGTGGGAATTATGCAAGTTTATTATTCCATTTCGGAAAAAAATACACTCATCGGTGGTCAATAAGTTTCTAACAAATTGTACATCTTCAGCATTTTTCTTTAAAAACCATTCGCAAAAATTCATTCGACGAGGATGGTCAGCAAGCAATAATGCATGCACTTTTTGTAGGTGAAAGGGATGTAAATTTTGTTCTCGTAAAACTTTCCAAGACTTGCTGTGCGACACACCAAATTCTAAACCTAACTTACGCGTACTTATTGATGCATTTTCATAAACTCTATCTAAAATTTGTTCCTCAATTTCAACTGGTACACGAGCATTTCGTCCGGAATTTTTCTTTCCTTTTAAACTTCCATACTCTAACAAGTTACGATGAACGGTTCTAAACGTAGTATGATGTGGATGTCGAGCAGCTGCACGAGCATTGCAATTAGTATTACCATAACATAAATGCATATCGACCAGTTCTCGTTTGGAATAATTCATTTTTTCACAGTAATTAGACACAAACAATGAATTACAAAACACGCGTAAATGCAACTATTTTAGCAAACATAAGATACGTAACTGTCAAATGAAAGCAATCTCTGATTTACTTAATTTGGTTATTATTGAATAATGTAGTCGTTTATGTTAATGCAAAATATTTCAAAAACGGGTGCCGAATCGAAAAATACTACGTACGATTTTATTTGCAGAATTAAATGTTAATTTTAACAAAAAAAATATTTCTTCAAAAAAAGGAGGGACGTGCGTTTTTTTTTACTCAAAGTGACTAACTTAGCATATTCTCCGCCACTGGATGGAGCCAGTTGACTCAAACTCACCTGATTAATTGTATTTAATTACACATTTAGGTGTACCAAATCTCAGTGTAATATCTTTTGTAGTTTTTGAGGAATCTTAAAAAAAATATTTTTTAATCAACCTGTATCTCGATTAGGAAGTATTTTCTGAAAAGCGTGTATGATAATTTTTGTCTTATTTTGAATCATAGAATCTCCAGTTTTAGTTTGTCGGTGATTTTAAAATTAGCGCACTAAAACGTGTGTCGTGATTAAGAAGCAGCACCTGTCACTCCTATCATTTTTAGAAATGATTGTTTATGCGTTTTTGCTTTATTTTTTATAAAAAACAGTTTTTTCAAAACTATCTACAACTTGTACGGTGAATTATCGGTTATTTGGTAACATTTTTTACATAATTTATATTAAATTTATAAAATTTTAGATATGCTAGGTAATCAGCACCTTAAATCGCAAGCGCAGCTCGTAATTAGGAACGTGCTTAATTATTTTGAACGGGAACGTGACAATCAAGGGCACTCGTTCTATTTGAATCTATTATGCAGTATATTATTGTTTAAAATGTGATACTTGGAAGGATTACTTTTAGTGCAAGTCTGAAGCATGTGAGGTTAGTATAAATATAGTTAGTGCTGTAAAAAAAAGGTTACAGAAACCCAAAAAAGAAAATAAACCTCCACAGTCACCAGATAAGCGGTGAAAACGTACGAAATCTAAGTCCACCGAAGTTGATGACTATGTGAAGTATGCTGTAAAGAGAAACATTTATGAACTGAATTTAAGATGCAATAGGCACAATATGCATTACTGGTCCACAAGAAATCCCACTGGCTTCAGGAGGTGCAGCAGAAGGGGTGAATATTGATGTGGCTTTCTATGCACCCAAATATTAGGTTTTTTTTATATTGAATGAGTCTCTTAGACAGCAAACATATTTAAATTTTGCTTACCAGTTCTTTTACAAGATGTGTCGTTGGAATCCAGAGAAGAACAACATTGTTTCAACACTTTTTGTTGTAGGTCATCTGATTTAATCTGCACGGATTTGTACCTATGGTGCCGATTAAAAGATGTTTATACCATGAGACCTACGATGAAAGAAAATACGACATAACGAATAAAAAACACCATTCGTGCCAAAAGATATGGAAACAGTTCGTTGACAATCAGGGAGGGACTAGAATTTTGTATTGAAAATTATGGACATCAGTTTGAGCATTTCGTAGGTTACTGAATGTTTCATGCTTTTGATTAGTCTGTTTACAAAACTTGCTTGATGTTCAAGGATGGATTAACACAAATTTTAATGACATACCTTTAATATCGTAAAATTAATTAGAGTAGGTAAAAATCATGCAGTATAATTTTACATTCTCCAACGATTTTCTAATGTACCAACCTACCACTTTTATTAAAGATACATTTTTTTCTAAAGCTATGAAATAATTAGTTTCTGAGATACAGACGACTACCTCTTCTGAACGGGATCCCTGGTACATATTTACGCACTAAAAATCGTGAATAAGTACCAGAAACCAGTGCAAATTGGAACGATTCGCTCAACTTGCGTTTGAATTTTGAAAATGTAGATAAACTAGCTAATTTAAATTAGCAGCATATTGGCTATTGCGGTATGTGCGGCCATTTAGCCGACTGCTAGAACAGTAACTTCTTCCTTAGAACCCTAACTCCGTTGCTCGGATCCTAATCCGAGCGGACCCATCCATAATATCATCATATATACATACTTAAAGTATGTATGTTGGGAGTTGATCGTTGTGGCCGAAAGAGCTCATACTTTTTAGAAACGGAACGAAATACACGGAACTTTCTCTTATCCTTTTCAGTTAATAAGTAGATTAGTTGTGTTGTTTATTGGACATATTTATTACGCTGCACTGCTTATCTTTCTCTGTCGGACGTTTATTAAGAAGTATTGTTAATAAATAGGAAATCACTCATTAATAATCCTTACTAATAAACGATTTTTAAATGAAGCATGATTAGACAAGAAGATTTTGAGCCTTTTAGTCAGTCGGAGATTAAATGAGCCGGGCTCTTAAAATTTTGGTTTACTTTAAGTTAAAAAATTTGTGGTTAGATATGTTCGCTTTCCAACATTGATGTAGCTTCAACCTGTAAATAAATGTTTAAAAAATTTCGGACGCCAACTTATTTTATGGAAAACAAGTAAACCTTACATGTAATAAATTTAAATCTAAAAACAATAACAAGGTTTATTATGTATAACTTCAAATCAACTTATAAAGTAGAAAAAAAACTACATACTAATGTTAGTAAACTGGAATTAACTTAAAAATTCATTATGAATTAATGATTGGAAATGAAATACCTACAGTGCTTTTATGTTTTGGTTGTCACTGTTATACTGTTACTGATAACTAAATCTGCTGAATACACGCTTGTAAAGTTGGTTGTGCAATAATCCTTGAAATGGAAAAAATAACAGGGTTTTGAAATTTGTTGATCCCAAATATGTAAATTCCTTTTGAAAGCAGCCAAACTTAGTTGATTTAAACGGGTTAAGGTACCATCTACTTATAATTCTTCTGCATAGCAACAAACTTTTACTGCGTCATCCTCGATCAATTGAAACGTATAGCGTACAAATAACGGTAAACTTAATAGTACAATGAAAATAGGAAAAGTTACCGTAAAAACAAAAAGTGCCTAAAAAAGGTAAACATGTCAAACAATGTAAAATAGGTTTAAACAGCTCTTACCGTAAAAATTATACAACACTTTTCAATAAATTTTTCAGAGATCAAAATGGGCGCTCTTCTCGTTTTCAATAATGTACCAAAAACGATGCTAATTAAATCATTGGGCATGACGTGTCTGAAGCTCGAACGACATGCGTACGAAATTAGAATAATTATAATGCATGTTTTCAGCCACTAAGGTATGCAATTTACATGACACGAAAATGAACGAAGTTGCCTACATTATTGCAAATTTCAACATAACAAAAAGTTTGTTACACCCCCCCCCCTAAAATTTGGACTCGGATGTCACCAAAGCGGAGATTCCAAACACTAATATATCAAAACATTTTATCAAAAACTGATAAAATATAAAAAATGTTTAATCTAATTAAAATGCAAGTAAAATAAAAAGCGTAATATCAAAATGCAAAATAAAAGGTTAAATAGAGCGAAATCCTATCCTAAGTGTACGAAGGAGTATAGAAAATGCAGTGACGTTGGTCAGGAAAGAGCCCTCGCAACACCATCAAAAACAAACTCCCACAGTCACGTCCTGTTAAATAAGTCAAAATCGGTATATTCAGGTCCTCACTAAGTCACGGTGTATAAATGGATTGTGCACTCTATTCCGAACACATTCATAACCCCACCCAAAAATACCTAGTCTCATAATCAGAAAGTCATAGTTGGGATGTGAACTAGTAACGAGGTTGACATGATCTGAACCGAAAAACACAAAGCACCGTCAAGCCTAGAACACTGGAAATATCAGCAATCATCAAAAGCAAAAGAATTTCGAAACAATTTTGGGTAACCAAAACAAATTAATTCAAAAACATATGTATTTAAGCATTACATTCTTTCCAACGGTTAAGAGTTTGAAAGTTTTACGTCAAATAACGATTAAAGATAAACTCAAAGTGGTTATTTCAGTTTTTACTATTGTAACAATAGCAATTATAAATCCAATAAATGAAAATAATTTAACAGAGAACTAATGTCCCTAAAAATCGGCAAAATCAGTTGCACAAGGTGATCTATACATCAACAATCATGCTAAACATTTGTAGCAAATATAAAATATGTGGTTTGCAAAGCCACATAAAATATAAATAAAATAAGGTGCGAAATAAGCACAAAATAAAATCAAATTACTTTTGAAAAATAATCAAAGTAATAAAAATGTTAGTAAGAAAACTAGAATGTAACAATCCCAAAAATACTTTTGAACAGAAAATAATTTTGACTTAATGAGGTTTTAAATCTTTAACAGGAAGATACCTAAAGGCTTATCATCGGGAGTGACCAATCGGTACGTGGTTTGACCTAACACTTCAGTAACCTTCGCTTCAATAAATTTTAGAGCTAACTTTTGACTATAATTTTTAGTCGCATCTGATAAAGTAAAGTCCTTTTTCCAAACTAGATCGCCGACGTTTAATTTTAATTGATGCCGTCGCAAATTGTAAGATTTTTAATTTCGTTCGTAAGCTGCATGTTAATTTTGTTTTACATTCTTAAAAATGGGTGATAGTTCATTTAAATCTTGAACCAACCGTTCACGGTTGTTAATTGGTAAATCATCCTCCCTAAAATCTTTTAATCGACCATAAAAATCTAGTGATCGGAACAGTTCGACCAAACGTCAAAAAGGAAGGTGAACATTTAGTAGATTCGTGAACAGCGTTACGAATGGCATGGCCAATTTTGTGAATTTCTACATCTTATTGCAGTACCTACTACTTTATTAACTCTCAACAAAATTTACTTGTGGATGATAACTTGCATTAAACCAAACGGATTGAACTTTGTAAGAACTCATTAAATTTTTAAATTGTGAACTTTTAAATTGAGGACCATTGTCCACCATACAAATTTGTGGTACCCCGCAAACTAGAAATACATAATTTTCAATATATTGGCAAATGCTTTTAGCAGTAGCACTGCGGATTGGGTGAATCAGAGTAAATTTGGTAAACCAATCGCAAACAACTAATAAAACAATATTACCATTTTTTGAACTGGGAAAAGGACCTACTAAATCGATTGAAATGCATTGAAAAGGAAAAAAAAACATTTTTCTCTTTACCTATAAAACCACAATGATTAGATTGTGAAGATTTACTTTGATTACAAACTTTACAATTTCGAATGTATTTGGAAATGTCTGATTTCATCTTTGGCCAATAATAAAATTCCTTAATTTTCCAAAAAGTTTTATAAACACCAAAATGTGCTGATGTAGAGTCATCGAGAAACAACTAATTTCCATTCCACTAAATTGGATTCAATATATAAATCATTTGAAATAAATTTGTAAAGTTTATCGTTTTCAATTCTCCAATCGGGAAATAATTCAGAATTTTTTGAAACGTTAATTAACATTTTCTTATACCAATCGCCTAAATCTAGAGATAAAAATTCTAAAGAGTTAACTTCTGAAGGTGCTCTAGAAAGTGCATCAGGGACTACATTTATTTACCTTTCTTATGAACGACCTCGAAATCGACTTGTTGAAGTTCAATACTCCATCGGGCTAATCCACCTCAAGGAGCTTGTAAATTATTGAGCCAAACCAGTGAATGATGGTCAGTAATGACTTTAAAATGGGTGCCTTCAATATAAGGTCTAAATTTTTGAATTCCAAAAATAACAGCAAGTAATTCACGCTCAGTAATAGAATAATTTTGCTCGGCTTTACTTAAAGTGCGAGAACCGTAAGCAATAACTTTTTCACCGTCTCCATCGCCTTGGGTTAAAACACAGCCAATACCACAATTGGAGGCATCACATTGTAAATAAAATGTTTTTGAAAAATCTGGACTCGCCAAGATGGGAGCGTCTACTAATAAAGATTTCATTTTTAAAAATGAATCATCAGCTTCGTTATTCCATGAAACTTTTTGAGAGGTCCTTTTTCCTTTAAGTAAATTGTTTAATTGGAGCTAAAACTGTGGAAAAATCGTTAATAAATCGTCTATACTTTGAGCACATTCCGATAAATCGTTTAACTTTTGTAAAAGTTTTGGGTTGAGGGAATTTTGAAATCGCATCCACTTTTGATGGATCGGTATGAAGACCATTTTTATCAATAACAAAACCCAAATATGATAATTGTGGTTTACAAAAATTAACCTTTAATTTAGCATCGTTAAGCCTTTTAACAACTTCTTTCAAAATAGAAGTATGTTCCTTAAATGTACTGGAAAATATAATAATGCCATCTAAATAGACAAAAACAGATTGTGATAAATCATGACCCAAAATGGAGTCCGTAAATCTTTATAACGTACTGGGTGCATTGGTAAGTCCCATTGGCATAACGATATATTCAAATAAATCTCTAGGTGGAACAGTAAAAGCAGTTTTTTCACTCTCGGGGTCTAAAGGAATTTGCCAAAAAGTTTTCCTTAAATCTATTGAAGTTAAATACCTAGCATCTCTTAATTTATTCAAAATATCGTTTAAAAACGGTAATGGGTAAGCATCCTTCTTAGTAACTGAATTTAATTTTTTTGCATCAAAGCAGACTCTAAACTCGCCTGATTTGTTTCGAACTAAAACCATTGGAGAATTCCATCGGCAATAATTAATGATGAAGAAGACGAATTTTAAATCATATTTATCAATTAAAAACGTTCAGGGATTGTCTAGAATTGTAACGGTTGCTCCACTGTCCAATAAAGCGACAAAATTTTCGTTAAAATTTTTACATTAATAAAATGTCTAATACCATTTCTTCCTTCAACAAATTTTGAACAAATTTTTGGAGTTCCATAAAATTTATTTATTTTTTAATTTACCAACCATTCTTTTCAAACAGGTTTGTCAGTCTCTGTAAAATTGTTAGGAATGTGTCGACTAACAGAACACTTCCCAATTAAAAGTTTTTTGAAAATTTGAACTTAGGGCTATTAGTAAAAGTCACGTCGAAATGACCATATTTGTAACAAAAGGTAACATTATCATTATTGTGATAGGTGTGATAGGTATGTCCTAATTGTTTACATTTAAAACAAGTTGTTGTTGGTTCAGCTGTATTGCTTTTAGAATTTTTAAATGTTGAATTTGAAATTTTCCGTTTAGCACCAGTAAAATTAATTTGAAGTTTGTGGTTTTGATTTGAAGTAAAAGATTTTGCATTGTTTTCATGTTGTTTTTGAAAATCTGAATTTGAATTGTATTTAAATTTAGAGTTTTGTAATTTAACCTCTTGTAATCTTTCACATCGAGAAGCATCAAATTCAATAAATTGCAAATCACAGTCCCACGATCGGTCGCCAGTGTAAAATTTAAAAAAGGATGTTGAAATAAAGGTGTGTTGTGGTTATTAATTCACTCCAAATATTATTTATACTTCTAATGTAAACTAGAGGATTTTGAGACTTTTAGTCAGTCGGAGATTAAATGGACCGGGTTCTTAAAATTTTGATTTGCTTTAACTTAAAAAATGTGGGGTTAGATATGTTCGCTTTCCAACATTGATGTAGCTTCAACCTGTAAATTAAGGTTTTAAAAAATGTCGGACGCCAACTTATTTTATGAAAAATAAGTAAACCTTACATGTAATAAATTTAAAACTAAAAACAATAACAAGGTTTATTGTGTATAACTTCAAATCAAGTTATAAAGTAGAAAAAAACCAAATACTAATGTTAGTAAACTGTAATTAACTTAAAGATTCATTATGAATTAATGATTAGAAATGAAATACCTGCAGTACTTTTACATTTTGGTTATCACTATTAAACTGTTACTGATAACAAAATCTGCTGAATACACGCTTTTAAAGTTGGTTGTGCAATAATTCTTGAAATGGAAAAAATAACAGGGTTTTGATATTTGTTGATCCCAAACATGTAAATTACTTTTGAAAGCAGCCAACCTTAGTTGATTTAAACGGGTTAAGGTACCATCTATTTATAATTCTTATGCATAGCAACAAACTTTTACTGCGTCATCCTCGATCAATTGAAACGTATAGCGTACAAATAATTTATGTTATCTAGCTATTTGAATACATATACACACACACACACATACACACACACACACATATATATATATATATATATATATATATATATATATATATATTTTCT
This sequence comes from Vesta saturnalis, assembly GCA_036346205.1. Classification (NCBI taxonomy): domain Eukaryota; kingdom Metazoa; phylum Arthropoda; class Insecta; order Coleoptera; family Lampyridae; genus Vesta; species Vesta saturnalis. The sequence continues at coordinate 6,199,614 of JARFJB010000827.1, forward strand.
CTGTGTAGTTCTTTGTTAGGGATAAAATACAGAAATGATATCACCGTTCAATTCCTTATATTCTTTTGATCTGGCAGTCGTGACAAATTCTTTATTTCCGTTGCGAGATTATTTTGACACTGGGCATATGCAGTCTTGTGTTATGCGTAGGACGTATTTTTGATAAAGCGTGAACGTGAGCTTGCACCAGAAAATTTTTTGTGTTGGTGAAAATCCGACGGCAGTGGTATTTTCAATAAAGCGTTGAGTGTTATGTAAAGCATATTTAAATGTGGAGTAAATATTTGTTAGTTGGAAGCATTAAAATTAACTGAAAAATAATGTTTTACTAACACCCTTATTAAGACTATAATGGATTGTACTGAATTGGCTACCGTATTTTAAGAAATGCTAGTTGAACATTACTGTAAATGGATGGCAGGTGAATTTATACCCTGATGTTATATTTAAAAGTATAGAGGAATAATATGTATGTATATCTTTGCTTCTATAAATGACATAATATCTCACAATGGAAAATTTTATGTATACTCAAGGACAAATGGTGTTAAAATTCACTGAATTTTGCGGAAGCCAATGTCGCGCAAATGTGGGACTTTCATAAAAAGTTGAATTTAGCTGTGTCAAGTAAATATGGATGCGAAATTTGAATGTTTCGAAGAATTATTAAGACTTCCTTAAAAATTTTAACATGGCCTTGGTTGCCTTGCAGTCGTTTTGTGTGCCAGCAAAGACATGTGATGTTGAAACGCTTCTGGGATATTATATTTTGGTTTAAGCGGGATAAACATCATGACATTTTGCAAAATGGATAACTTGATGTATATAACGGAGAGTGACAGAGGAGGAGGCACTCGGACTCAGAGTTATACTTAGGTAGGGAAGCCGCGCGTGAGTATTTTGGAAAAGCATAACGATGTATGCTAGTTTTTATTTCGTAAACAATCAGTGTCGCAGTATGTATTAGTTCACTGCAAAAACTCATTTTGGCGATAAATTTAAGAGGGAGTAATTGAAAACGGACATTTAAGTTAGCGTATAGTGCAACGACCTGTGTGAAAACCCCGTTAAAGGCCAATCATTAGTAGTGTGAGTGCACATACATACTCGGGATTAATTAAGGCAAATCAACTCTAGTGGATACGACGTTACGTCTGATAAAGGACTTCAGGATGTATATGTAAGGATAATTTTAGATATTTGTTGAGTGGTGAACGTTTGTTAAAGGCGCCAGTGTTATTATGGTGAATTTTAAATATGTTTTACGGACAACCAAATTCACATCTTCGTTTATATATATATATATATATATACTAGAACATTAAGTAGTGTAAAAAACCGAAATCCCAAATAATGAATTTTGTCCCCTCCGACGTTGTTCCGAAAATATTAAGAATTTTACTACGTCAGAGTTCCCTCTAGTCACTACTTGCCCTACAACCAATCCCTAAATTGGCGTCACCACAAGAAGCCGTCCCCGTCTTCTGAGGATTGCAATAAAACTGCAAGACGGGTTACCGATCGTCTTTTATCACTATTCTTCACTCGTTTACTCAACTCCGCCCGCCTTAGAGTACTTCAACAATCTCGGGCCTGCTGTTGCTTAAAGTTCTCTGTCACCTGCATCTAAGTTTTATTTTACAACACCTACACACACTCGTGGACAACGCAACCCCAGTGGTTATACCCGGGGTAGTTTTCCACTTACTAAGTCGGTTAGAAAGGATAACGCCTAAATTATGCCGGCCTCAGGGTGTCGATCAAACAGCGCAGAATCTATTGATCGACATTCATTACAAAATTACACACAAACTCACACAAATACGCCGTCCCAGGTCACTTAAGCGACGTCCGTGGATTAGAAATGACAAAGCAGACCAAGATTAGGCCATAAATTCGGTCACCGACTTCCCGTCCCTTGCGATAGAATCCGCAAAGGGTACGTAAAACAAGTGAGTATTAAAATTCTATATCACTAACATAATTACCGGTTCTAACAATTGACTTCTCCTCTGAAGTTCTGAAAACCGTATCCGTCCCAGATCGCAGGCCGCGATATAACCCAAATTACAGAATTAATCCTGTATCAGATCTTCTTTAAGAAGAAAGCCCGTAAAACGTTTGGCATATCATACCCGTCTGTATAATAAATATTCCTGTAAACCGAAAGTTCCCGAAGGTTTAAATACCTTATGCCGCCACCAGAGTTAGAGAACCACCAGGTAGCCTTCCACCATTGCTACCTAAACCAGTCACTAACGACGTATACAATCCGTTAACATAAACGTTCAGTACGAGAATATCCACTATTAAATTGGCCGTGTGTAAATAATTACAAATACAGTACCCATCATATCTACCAATATTTCCATCACTAATTGTGTCTTAATACGAGTTACGATTTTACGAAGCATAACTATAAAATACTCTAATTGCAGGTAATTAGTGTTAAACACTAATTAGAACGGCTAACGGTAGGTAATTAAAGCTCCTGTAAAGATATTAGTTTGATACGTTTAAAATCCTATTATACAAACAGATATAAAAATTGTACAAATACAAGCCGTGGATGTCCTTTTAAAAGTATAGATTTTCCTAGAAAAGCAGGTACTGAACCATTCACCTCTGTATTACACATTTTGAAAATATTTCCAACGAGAAATAACTTTACTATAATCGTATAAATCCGTTACCCGCTCGTGATTTCTATTAGGCAGGGTCGTACTTAAAATATTCCAGTATTTTTATATAATTTTCTTTTTTTATTCCTTCTTTATTCTTTTCGCATAGGAAATTAGCATCATTTCAGTTAGCTCTTTTGTAAATATGCCGATAATGTTACTTCTGCAGCAACCCTAAAGAGACCACCGGAGTGCCAGCTGTTCCAGGAGTCACGTCAGTTACGTCGTCGCCAGTACTATGACAGAGATCCGACAAGGCCCGGGGCTAATCATTTGGTGGACGTCTTATGTTTGCGTATCTTGAGTTTCAGTATTCAATTACACGTAAATGTTTTGAATTTATAAGTTAGTTTTAAGAGTGCATATTTAGATTTTATACTCGTATAGGAAAATGTATGTATCAAACTCTTTTAGTGTTTATTGGTCTCATATAGCAAACGATCAGTCCTATTTAAAGAACTTACACCCATTACAACTCGAGCTAGAACCGCGGTAAATAAACTAAAATTAGACGTAACCCAAAAAAGGGCTTACAGTAGTAGGAAATAATCTATAAGGATTATTTTTTTTTGTATGCAATATATGTAACTATTTTTGTAAAATTGGTTAATAGGTTCGATCAGTTAACTTATACTTCTGTTTAAATTATGGTAAACCTCCCTACAGTATTTTTGTACGACTTTATTAAAGTGATGGTTCAATCTACAGTTTAAAGGACACCAATATGATATTATTAGGCCTACTTGTTTTATTTTTGTTTGTGAAGTTGCATAAAGGATTATACCGTTTAAACATAATCAAATTTTTTACATTATGCATATGTGATTGATCTAAAAATTGTTTACTTTGAGTCAGATCAATTACAAAATTAGTTTTCATTCATTAAGTTATCGAGTACACAATACTGGTCACGATTTATTTATGAAGTGGAGAATAAGATTTGAATCTCAGCGATTCATTCATACTTCAGAGAAATTTTAGATTGTGGTGGCGCCAGAGACTATTTTGTCGGGTTGAATGTTATTTGTTGTTTTATGGTAAGTACAAGGTGTTAAAACCTAAACTTCAATAGTTTTACGTTTTACATCAAACCCGCCTATTTCCATTGAAATTAGCTCGGCAACCCGCTTACCTTGGTAAGCCTTCACGAAGACTAGTGTGGTTTGATCGTGATGTTAAAATCTAAAATCTGTAGAGCTTCTTTATACTGCTGTGAATACCTATATTCTGCAAAAAAAACAAAATAAATAAAAAAAGTTAGACGTCTAGGCGCGACTGCTATGGTCCTTTTCTGCTTACCAATTAGGTAACTCACCACTGTCCCCAGTTCCACGCAACACGCATCGATTGATAACATTACTAACTTGTGAGGGTGACAGTACGTAAGTACACGTTCAGGTGCAATCTTCCTTTTTATTCATTCAAAACTGTCGTGTCGCTTGGATGTCTATTTACACTGCAAACGTTTGAACGGCTATTGATATCATATGGCCAAGATATTCCGTAAACGGTGATCATATGCATGGAAGCCTTGACATCTTTAATCATCATATGTGTTTTGTTAATATTTAATTCCAATTATTTTTGTAGAACTAAGCACTTTTCCTTATTGCCGTGTTTAATTACGCGTTGCGTTAGTTTAGCAATTGTAAATCCTGCAACTATAATGCCATCATGTAAAACTGTATGTATATCCGGAAACACCCGTTAATTCTGCTGCAATACATTCCTTCCAAACAGACAGAAAAGTATTTAGACCAAACCTCAATCAATTGACATTGAAAAGTTCTTAAGTAACTTTAAATAAATAATTAGAAAAGTAAGTTTTTCTGATAATATTTTCCTTTTCTAATCTAGTAATTTCTTGATTCATTCTGCTATGCGAACCAAAGGTACAGTTCGGGCTCCCTTAAAGTGTAACATTACCTAGGGTAAGAATGGCCTTAAAAGTTTTGTAGTTAAGCACTGTGTACCTGGGTCTTGAGACTACTTCTAGGCTCACATAACCATCGCTCAAATTTACTATAATAAACTTTGGAGGAAATATAATCATCGGGTAAACGGATGTTTTCAGTGACCTCATTAAATAATTGTAGGATACCTTTGAACTATTGTACAGGTTGTCCCATTTTCGTATGTTTTACGGGGTATCTCGTTTATTTTTTAGGTTAGAACCTTGCGGTTTTCGCGACACCGTGCTATTTTTTAATGAAACCAAAGATGCACTAATCAAATTTGCCATAGCCATCTTAGTTTGTGTGCTACAGGGTGATTTTGGAAACATTGCATTTTCAGTCATCCCCTGTAACTCTGTTATTGTCAGACATATTAAAAAAGTAAAAACTGATGTTTGTAGATTTTTTATGTAGAATCCAGTGGCGTACTCAGATTTTCTTTAGAGGTCACAGTTTTTGAGATATTGACATAACCTACTTTTTTTTATGGGACAACCTATATATTTTTTTAAAATCTTTTTCCCCTTGCCAAGAGCTTTTCAAAAATATAGCATAGTCTATGTTAATTTTTATAAATAACGTGACAAAATGATTTATTTCTATAATTTACATTGATAATAGTGGATAGCCGTGGGTAACCATGGTAACGCAAAAAACAAAATAATTAACGTTCTACCATTACTTAGGTAGGTATTTGATTTTGGAAGTTTCTGATTCTCTTAAATTATTCCTGGTTAGTTTCCCAAATTTAGTGCTGATATTTATTGTTATTCGTTCTTTTTGTTTATTGTTGTCGTTCTTGTTCTTGTTGTTGTTGTTGTTGTTGTTTACTTATTTTTTAATATGGATTGAAACCAAAAATTTGAAAACTTTGAGAAATATGATATGAATACCTGCTTCATATTATCTAATAAAAACGCAGACCAGGCCTTAGAACTCTATCTGAACAGGTCAGTTAATCTTTACCTTAGAATTTGTATTTATTTTATATACCTATTTTGTCATATGGATATCCCGAAAGAAGACAACCCGACAAAAGAATATTTCAAAAATTAAAATTTAATCTTTGCCAACATGGATGTTTTGACAAACCTAGACCCCGAGTTTACAACAAAGAGAACGAGGAATCAGAGATCAACGTTTTAGCAGTTGTTCAAGCCACTCCTGAAACCTCGTGTAGGAAAATAGATGAAGAGACCGGTGTGTCTAAAACAAAAGTGCAAAGGATTTTAAAAAAACGTAAATTCAAACCCTACAAGTATAAACCCTGGTGATGCTGAACGTAGATTGGAGTTCTGCAATTGGTTTATAAATATGAAAACTCAGGACAATAATTTTGAAAAAAAAAATAATTTGGTCAGACGAGGCACATTTCACAAGTTCGGGAATTCTTAATATACACAACTCACGGTTTTGGAGTCAAGAAAACACCCACGTGATTTTTCCTAGAGAGCGTCAAGGCAGGTTCGGATTTAATGTCTACTGCTTTATTTTTAACCGAAAAATAGTTTACAAGATTTATGAAGAAAACCTCTAATGGGTACTTACAAATTCTACAAGAAAAAACTATGAACATTTTGAAGATATTTCACTGGTTCAACTGTACGATATACTCTTCCAAAAGGATGGAGCTCCAACCCACAGTGCTAGAATAATAAAAAACTGGCTAAATGAACGTTTTACCAGGAGATGGATTGGAACAAATGGACCTGTTCGATGGCCACCACGGTCACGGGATCTCTCGGTTTTGGATTTTTTTTGTGGGGGTATTTAAAGAATAAAATTTATTCAAGGCAATATGCCAACATGCAACAATTAAAAATTGCAACGGAAAATGCTTTTGCAGAATTACGAAGACAATCATTTATTTTAGAAAATGCTATTAAAAGAATTTATAAACTTTGTGAAACTTGTAGGAGACATAATGATCTCCAATTTGAACAATATTTGTGATTAATTAATTATTTTGTTTTTTATCAATGTAAATTATAGAAAAAAATCATTTTGTCACGTTATTTATAAAAATAAGTATAGACTATGCTATATTTTTGAAAAGCTCTTGGCAAGGGGAAAATATTTTAAAAAAATATGTAGGGTGTCCCATAAAAAAAAGTAGGCTATGTCAATATCTCAAAAACTGTGACATCTAAAAAAAATCTGAGTACGCCACTGGATTCTACGTAAAAAAATCTACAAATATCAGTTTTTACTTTTTTAATATATCTGACAATAACAGAGTTACAGGGGATGACTGAAAATGCAATTTTTCCAAAATCACCCTGTAGCACAAAAACCAAGATGGCTATGGCAAATTTGATTAGTGTATCTTTGGTTTCATTAAAAAGTAGCACGTTGTCGCGAAAACCGCAAGGTTCTAACCTAAAAAATGAGCGAGATACCCCGTAAAACATACGAAAATGGGACAACCTGTACACTTTTGCTTGGTGTATTCACAATGTGAATTAGTGATCTTGCGTATATACTGTGTTCAAGATAATGATTCTCACTCTGGGGATCTCGGAAATGGTAATAGATACAAATCCGGTTAAATGAGAAAAAGTTGTATAATTAAAGGACCAATAAAATGATAAATAAAAAAATAAAAAATAAAAAAACCGATGGTGTGATTTTTTGTTTTTGAGATATTTAAAAAAAATTGAATCTTATTTTATTTTTTTTCTGGCGTTGTTATAAATGCTAGAGCAAAAATACGCTTCTTCATGGCAACTTGTTACGGGATTTAACGTACCATAGTCAGTTTTTCAATTGCACGTTCCCAATTTTATAGCCATCACCAACTTATTTTTTTAAATACGGTCCTGATATTTTGAAAACTGATTTTGAAAGGTTTTTTTATTACAAATTCAGCAATGTATCATATTTGATGGCCTGATCGCGTTTGAACCTTTTATGGACCATCACCAAATTTTTGAATACAGAGATGCATTTTCAAGAAGTTCACGCAGTAACTTTCCCGTATGATTATTACACACACCATAATAAAGTTTCTTAATATTAGAAGTTAATATCAACAAACACATTGACGGTAAAAGGAAAAACTACTAATTCATTTTGATTTTAGTGTAAATTAAAGGAAGAATTACTTACTTATAGGTCTTATAATAGTTGCTCAAAAAGTTCTCCATTATATTGCAAACACAACAGAAAACATTGCGAAGCATTTGAGGCGTAATGCTTTCAAATGCTTCTAGAACTAAGTTCCGCAATTGATTGTCATTTTCAATATTGTATCGGTAAACATAATTTTTGACAATCCCTGAGAAAACAGTCAAGAGGTGTTATATCGGGGGATCGCGCTGGTCATCTTACTCTGCATTATATTCCAATCCATCTTGCTGGACACCTTGCCGATAAATATTCCTAGGCTGCTCTGGAATTATGTGCCGGAGCACGGTCTTGTAAAAATCAATAATCTTCAATACCAGCTTGAGATAAATCAGCTAAAGCTGCATCTGCTTCATTTTCTAATAAATTTTGGTAGCGTTCAGAACTTGAAGATCCGTTACAGAAAAAGAGACATATTATTCGCATTCCGAATATTGCATATTAAAACCGAAACGGTGTGAGTGTCTGCGTACTTTATAAACTCTAGGATTTTCTTTCGCCCAATAGTAAGTATTTCATCTGCTGAAAATTCCATTATTGATCACCTGACTTTCATCCGACCAAATGTTTTATATGGAAATTGCTCATTATCTACACATTGCTAAGTATACAATTCTCAACACACTCTGCGCCTCGCTGAATCCCCTGGTCGAAGTCTCTTAAATTTAAATGGAAGTATTTTTTTTTGTATTATAAAATGAGCAGTAGAATGGGCCACTAAAATTGTTTGTTCAATCTGTCGTGTAGAGATTTCAGGACTTTCCGTAACGGTTAATAAAACATTATTTGCTTTTTCTTCATTGCAAGGTTTTTACGGGAATTTACAGGCATTTTTAAATACACCGTGTGCTCTTAAATTGACTTACAAGTTCCTAAATGTGGTTTTATGCGGCTGCTGTATCTCTGGATGTTTGTTTAAATACATGCGTCCCGCTTCTTTGGAATTTCGTTACATAGTATGTAACACGATGACATATCATATTTTACTACTAAAATTGCGCCATACTTTTTTTTTTGATAATAACTACCACAAAATTAACTAATTCAGACTTAAATACTAGTACCAGTTAAATACAAAATTGCACAATACTAAATTATGACAGATACTGAATTACCTCAAAGCCGTCTATTTATTTTTTTCAAAGCCGCCTGTTTTTATTTATACTTTTTTAGAACATCACGTCGTTGTTAGATGTCGGAGATGTAAGATATTATTTATCTTTGGAGATTCATGAAAAACTCAGTAACAGTTTGGAAAAATCAATTTTTTTTTGGAAAATATACATATGTATTTAAGTCGTGTTTGATAATGGTGACTTAAATAGGCAACTTTAATGTTAATTTTACAAGCATTTAGTTTTTTATGTTAAGTTGCATAATTAACAAATTTTTATTTTAGTACTTTTCCTAATTTTATAAAATATTAAACACGAAGGAAACGTTCAAAATGCGATCAGACCAACAAATGTGATACATTGTTGAATTTATAATAAAAAACCCTTTCAAAATCAGTTTTCAAAATATCAGGACCGTATTTAAAAAAAATAAGTTGACGATTGCTATAAAGACAGGAAACATTCGATTGAAAAACTGACTATACCATGTTAAAGCCCGTAACAAGTTGTCATGAAGACGTGTTTGTATTTTTGCTCTAGCATTTATAATAACGCCAGAAAAAAATTAAACAGAAATTTCAAAAATCCACATTTTTTCAAATATCTAAAAAACAAAAAATCACACCATCGATATTTTTGTGTCATTTTATTGGTCTCCTAATTACACAACTCTTTTCTCATTTAACCGGAGTTGTATCTATTACCATTTCCGAGATCCCCATAGTGAGAATCCATATCTTGGAGACAGTGTATAAGCAATATGATTTTATGATCGCTTTGGTGCATTTCTCTCTGTATTTTTCGATTTATGCAAATTTGTTTAAATTCATTCACTTTTTGGATTAGTTTTTGTTTTTCACATTTTTTTATTCTAATTTTTTTAATTTTTTTTAATTTATTCTTGGTGAAGTAGATAACGCAATAGTTTGGAATTCACTTAAAGTATACGATTAAAATCAATAGATAACGAGGTAAATATATAATTAAAAAATACCTTTGAACTTATTCGTTCATAACAAAAACTTATAATTGTAGGCAATCATTTTTTAATTTTGAATTTCGCGCCAATATGTTACAGAAAGTGTTAGGGAGTTTTGAGTTAGTTAAGTTCCAGAATGATAAAAATGGTCGTTTTATGTATTGCTGTGTGCTGTATAATTACAATATAATCTTTAGTCATCATAAACAATTTATGTTTTATTGCTCGGCTTTACCTACAATCTCAGGTGTGAGGTTGACAGAGATTAAAGTTGGTGGTTATTTATGGAAGTTATTGTGAGTTGAAGACATTAAGGATTTGGAGGTTATAAACACGCCTGTTGTTTTAACTTGAATTAAACGAAAATGAACAGCGGTCATAGAAATGAAGATTTTGAACGTTTTGCGGAGAGCGTTAATGCGCAAGAAGATCATCTTTCTGTTGCAGGTGGAAATAAAGAAGAAACTACTCAATCTAATATTAATCAAGATTTCGGTAAAGTTATGGACACGATCGCTGCGTTAATGCAACAAAACGCACAAATGATGAGTATGTTGCAACAACAAGTCGTGAATAGTTCGAGAACTATTGCACCAGAGCAATCAAGAATTATAATGTGATGCCTGATTTATCAAAAACAATTGGTGATTTTAGGGGTGAGCTGGGACCTGGATCTGAAAAGGCATGGCTAACCAACCTAGAACGAACAGCACAACTTCACAGCTGGCCTTCAGCCTTTACATTTCAAACCGCATGCAGTCATTTGGTGGGAGCTGCAAAGTACTGGTTGCAAGCGAGACAAACCGAAGTAACAAGTTGGGAGCAATTTATGCCTGCATTTCAAAAGACTTTTGTGTTTGCAAGAAGTAAGACGGACTTATGGAAGAAGATGCAAGAGCGAAATCAAGGAGCACGAGAAAACATTAGCCTATATTTCTATGAGAAAATAGCATTGTGCAGAGAATTAGATCTCACTTTTTTCGAAATAAAGGAGCAAGTGGCTATAGGGTTGTGGTCTAAGGATCTAAGCACTTTTATAATGTCAAGATACCACATTGATGAAGACGCCCTGTATCAAGACATCATGCAGTATGAGCGTATTAGCACAGCAAGGAAAGAAAAAATCTCTGATGCAAAAGAAGAGCGTGTGAAATCATATAGTGCACCACGAACAGCTAGGGAAACTCCAAAAGAAACTATTGTGACAGGTAAACATGGAGTTAAGTGTTACAACTGCAACGACGTAGGACACATATCTACACACTGTCCAAAACCGCAGAAGTGCCCAACATTTCCGACAAAAGTTGTGGAAGGAACGAGGTCAACGTCAAGGAACGGTGCAGCTAAGGAGAGTACAACATTGGTATTACGCAGCAGTCCGTTACCAGCATTTACTGTTCCATTAATTTTAGAGAAGAATTATTTCAAATGTTGTGTTCAAGGAATCGTAGATTCAGGTAGTGCCATTTCACTTATTACTGTTGATTTAATTGAAAATTTACATTTTGAATCAGTAGAGATACCGTTTAATTACGTAGGTATAAATAGTTCTAAATTAGATGTCTTAGGATTGATAGATTTCAATGTTACTGTGCATGATATTAATATAGCTTTAAGATTCCACGTAGTAAAATCAGATGTAATACCGTATCAGTGTCTGTTAGGAAGAAATTTTATGTGTAGTCCGGATATAGATATTTCATTTAATAGTAACAAAATTTTGGTTAATCGTAAATGTTCTAAAAATACTACTGAATGTGAGAATGACATTTTGTCTATTGATGTTAACTTTACAGATGGTAACGAATTACTTAATGTAAATGAAAGGTTGAATGCATCAGACAAATTTAAGTTGCAAGAAATATTTACAAATCAATACATTAATTCAGTTAGGGGCACAGAGCCAGAAACTAAATATGAAATGAAAATTAGTTTACCTGCGAATCACAATCCATTCTTTTATCGGCCAAGACGACTTTCGTTTGCTGAGAAGATTGAAATTAAATAAATAACAAATGATTTAATGGAAAAGGGGGTATTAAAAAAGAGTAATTCAGCATATTGCTCTCCAATTGTTTTAGTTAAAAAGAAGGATGGTAGGACCAGAATGTGTGTTGATTTTAGAGATTTAAACAAAGTGGTGGTTAAGGACAGATTTCCTCTCCTTTAATTGATGACCACATAGATTCTTTGAAAGGTATGAAATATTACACTAAGTTAGATCTCATAGATGCATTTTATCATGTTAGTATTGAGGAGAATTCTCAAAAATACACATCCTTTATAACACCTCAAGGTCAGTTTGAATTCACAAAAATGCCATTTGGCTTTTGTAATAATCCGTCAGTGTTTAGTAGATTTATTTATGAAATATTTAGAGAATTGATTGATAGTGGCCAAGTTTTAGTGCATATTGATGACATTTTAATTGCTACAAGAACAGTAGACGAGAACTTTCATATCCTAAAACTTGTATTTCAACTAATGGTCAAAAATTTATTATTTTTAAAATTAGAAAAGTGTAGTTTTTTACAAAACGAAATAGAGTATTTAGGCTATTTAATAAACGAAAATGGCATACGTCCAAATCCTGATAACATTAAATCCTTGAAGAACTTTCCAATTCCAAAAACTGTGAAAGAGGTTCATTCTTTTCTGGGTCTAGCTAGCTATTTTAGACGTTTTGTTGAGTTTTTCGGAAATAGCTAAACCCTTATACGATTTAATAAAGAAAAATGCTATTTTTAAATTTGAAGAAACTAGAATTAAGAGCATTTGAAATAATAAAAGCTAAGTTGATTGCACAGCCATTGTTGGCAATTTATTCACCTACTGTAACTAAATTACACTGTGATGCCAGTTGCTTAGGTTTTGGGGCCATATTGCTTCAAAAACAATTAGATGATAGACTTCATCCAGTTTCGTACTTTAGCAAAAGAGCAACTCCATCCGAGTCCAAGTATCATAGTTATGAGCTCGAATTTCTAGCTATAATTTATGCTTTGAAGAGGTTTATGGTTTACATTAAAGGAATACCCTTTAAAATTGTTACAGATTGTAATAGTGTTAAAATGACATTAAGCAAAAAAGATATAGTTCCTAGAATTATGCGTTGGACAATATTTTTGCAAGATTTTGATTATGTTATGGAACACCGATCACATACACGTATGAGACATGTTGACGCATTAAGTAGAGTACACAACATTTTAGTTTTGGAAGGAAATACTTTTGAGCATGCTTTAGCATTAAAACAACACCTAGATCCCGAAATTTGTAAGTTAAAAGAGTCACTAGAGAAAAAGGAGCACCCTTTGTATGAGTTAAGAAATAGTTTACTGTATAGGAAAAGTCAAGAACATCTTTTGTCAGCTAGCGATAAAATGTTAAAAGTGCAAAATCAAAATGAAGTCTGTTTCAATAAAATACGTAAGGATGCGCACAAATACTAAATAGGCGATTTTGTAATGGTTGCAAATACCGATACAACTATCGGTGTAAGTAAAAAGCTTATTCCAAAATACCGCGGTCCTTATCAGATAACAGCTGTTTTACCGAACGATAGGTATGTCTTAAGCGACATCATAGGTTTTCAAAATTCACAAATGCCTTATGATGGTATACTTGAGGCTTCTAGATTAAAAGCATATAGCACTTAAGTAGAATAAGTTAAATAGTCCATAAGAAGTGTTGTAAACTTATATTATTTAGATTAAGTTAGTTAAGAATTTATTGTGACTTATTTTTGTAAGTGATCGGGACGATCACAAGTCAGGTTGGCCGATCTGTAGGCAATCATTTTTTAATTTTGAATTTCGCGCCAATATGTTACAGAAAGTGTTAGGGAGTTTTGAGTTAGTTAAGTTCCAGAATGATAAAAATGGTCGTTTTATGTATTGCTGTGTGCTGTATAATTACAATATAATCTTTAGTCATCATAAACAATTTATGTTTTATTGCTCGGCTTTATCTACATAATAAGATAATTTATTATAAACTTTGTTATGAACAGAGACTGTCAGCGCATACCGTAGTTCTGCGTTTGTGGAATTATTTAACCTTGCATAACAATAAAAAGCCGTAATTTTATTTTCTAAGCATTGTGTCCAACACATAAAAAACATGCCACGAATATTCATTTATGCTTACATGAAGTTAATAACTACTTACTTAGCTGAATTATCCGATATTGAATATAAAACTAGATTGGTTAAATAAATAGTAAATTATCTAGAATAGTGCTGTATGGTTCACTTTATGTATTCCTGGGCTATAAATTATGAAATACCAAAATATACTTACTATTGGATCTACAATCATGTTACAAATACTTATTCTTGCCATATCAAAAGTTTTCCATAATGGTTGACAGTTCCCAATATCATCGAATATTTTCTTCTTAATAAAGTTGTACATTTGATCCAGATTTTCAATGAAACCATCGATATAATCAGAACTAACCTAAAATTTGATTAGATGCATTAATGTCTTAAGAGTAACACAATAAAAGCTACCTTTTTGGATAATTTGTTACCTTGGTTATCAATAAAATACTGTATTTTTCTTAAATGTGTTAACGATTGATTTATTTGTTTGTTCACAGGTAAAAGAAATACTTCCAAAGCCGCAATTTGATATAAAATGTCATCTCTAATATTTTTTAAACGTTGAAATTCTGTTTCTACTAAGATTTGTGTTTTGAAAGCTAAACGTTCCATACTTTCAGCGGTTCGTGAATCAGTTAAATGTTTTGCTATACTTCTAAGTTGATCTGCAAGCGAACTTAAATCCTTGTTTGTAATCGGTTGTGAAATGTTAGCTCTGTAAGTTGTTAAATTAATTTGAGATAAGATAGAAAATTCCTTTAGATTGTATTGTAAGCTTGGTGTTAAAACTTCAAAGTTGTTTAAAATAATTGGAAATTTGTTCACAACCTCACGGAATTCATGCCATTCCTTTGGGTTTGCTAAAATGTCAATATGAAAAATTGTGTGTAGGTCAAACGCCTTAAATGCTGATTCATTACTACGACAATTACTGTAAAAAAAGATATTAGTTTAATGGTAAACTAAAGAACAATATTTTTTTACTTTAAAATACTATCAATTCTTAAAGAACCATTTGCTTTTAGTATTCGATAAAAGGGGTTTACGTCCTCCCTCGGAATAATATCCTTTGTGTTTAATAAATCATTTAAAGTTATATACGTTGGATGCTCAAATAAAGGTTGACATATTAAAACGTGACAGTGTCCCCCTATCAGAAAAGAAACGGCTCCGAAAATCCACATTATTAGTGATAACACACATGTTAAGGCTAAACCTGTCTGTAAAAATGGTATCGTCTTGGGAGTTGAGTCACATCCGCATGGTGCACCACATATCAGACAGCCCCAAACCAGAAAAGTCAGAACGGATAATCCTTTAACAGAATAAGAGAGTTATTAATGGCGATTATACCTTTATCAGAAAAATGTCAAGCAAGAGCTTACAACTGTATAAATACAAACTTTAACTCCGGTTTACTTTAGAATTTTATCAATCAATTGTATAAATTTCAACAAAATCGTATTGTCGTTAAACAGTTATTCCTTATGTGAATTGAAGCAGTGTTTTATTGCTGTTTAGAACATAAATGAACTGAATTTTTCCTTATAAGGCAAAAATTAATGACTAAAAAAGCATGTAATCTAATTTAATAGTAAAATTGAAAAGTTAAACGGCTGTAATTAAAAAATCTGGTGTGGAACAGCACACGACCTTCCAACCTGCAAAATCGAAATTAAAAGAAATGAAATAATTTTAATAACAATTTTTTTAGGATAATTATGTTTATAATAAGTTTATTAAAAAAAAGGCAACATTGTAAAAACAAAAACCATAATCTATGTCAAACAGACGTTTAAAACTTCATGTCAGACAGAGGTTAATAGATGCTAACTTAAAACTTAAAAGAAATTATGTAATTTTAATTATAACTTTTTTTCACTCCTCAACCTGTAAATTTTAATTGCAGTGCATCAACAAGGAAGCGTAAGTCAGATTTACAAAAATATTGACTGATTACTATGAACTATTAATTCTCTAAAGCTGCAATTACAACCATAGACACTTATTTAAAATAAATAGGTAGCATGGTTTTCATTACCACGGTTACCATAGTTAACTGTCACAATAAATTGTTAGCAAATTAGCGTGTGCATTATTAGTTGTTAACAATGGAAAACGTTTCTTCAAAACAAGTCAATTGCAATCCGGTCGAAGTAACAAAACATTGCTGCTAATGCTTTATATCCAGCAAAATTGAAACATAGATACGAAAGCATGCACTATACATTTAAAAAGTGGTGCGGGAACAAAAAAAATGAGACTGTAAATCAAAACGTGCTGTTGGCGTATTTCTACGAAAGATCACAAATACTGAAGTCCCCTTCAAGCTTGTGGTGTGAATACTCCATGCTAAAAACAACAATTAGCATAAATGACAATCTAATATTTCAAAATACTTAAAATTGTGTGCATTTTTGAAGTGAATAAATGATGGGTATAGTCCAAAACAATCAGCCGTATTTTTAAGAGAAGAAGTAAATCTTTTCTTAACGGACGCACCGGACGAGATGTATTTACGATTGAAGGTAATTATTTATACCCATTTGTACCGGATGAGTCATTAAGGAAGGACGCCGGCTATATCCCAGAAACCACTTCTGTTACGACTTCAAAAAAAAAATTCTTCAGTAAATGTGGCCAAGAGAAAATGCTGGAAATAATTTTAAAGTTTGTAAATAGACCGCTAGATGGCGTAACTGCTGTAGTAAATTAAAAAATGTCTAATATGTAACAGAACCTTAAGGAAAAGGTATATTGGAAATATCGTAGTTGTATTTTTGGGACAATTTTACCCATTTTTTGGATAAGAAGTTCTCTAACTTCACAGGTTTTCCGTAGGGGGACCTGCGAAAGTTGTCAAACAAACACGTAATTATCTTCGGAACCAGTCATCGAATCTTAAAAAGTAATATTTCGTTGGAAAGGTCTTTTCTTATGCTATTCGTTGATGTATTAAAAAGTTAAGTTTGATTAACGAACAAACCGCTAGAGGACCCTTTCCAAATATTGCTGAAATTTTAGCGATTTTCTTCAAAATATTAAATAGAATGGTATGTTTTTTATATTTTAGTTAGAAAGAGTATAAAATTTCGCCTATACCCTGAAAAAAGTCGATATCTCTGTTGGTTTCAATTTTATACCTACTTTAAATTTAGATCCAAAAACAATAAAACGCAAAGTTTTTTGACATAATAGTTTATTTCTTAGGCCAGCTTTTATAAACACGGATTAACCCTGCTCCGAGAGTTAAGCCCAGAAATTCGATAATACTGACAGTTATTATCATCGAGTTTCTGGGGTTAGTTTATTACCGTTGGTTAATAATCACACCGGGTGGACCATCGAAAATTAACTAGAGATAAGTAGTACGCCATTACTCAGTGGCGACCTAAATGCTCAAATTGTCTGCCATCATTATCAATACAGAGCTGCAACCGCTGTTGCGTTGACAAAACAATGGTTTCTATCTCCGCTGTGGAGAGGGTGCGAATGAATTTCTTATCTTAATGACCATATTTTCAGGCGTAGTTGGCCTGATTGTAAAAACAAGGACCTTTATTGTTCCCCAAACATAAAAATCTAAACCAGTTAGATCGGGGGACCTAGAAGGTAACAATGATAATGGTTAAAGTTAAGAATGAATAAGGAAATGTAGGTACACAGCTGGCCATGAAAAAAAGCTCCCTCTTCCTATCCATGTATCAGGAAAAGTGTTACTCAAAAATTGACGCACGCGTACTGAATAATGTGCCGGACAGCCGTCATGTTGGAAAAACATCCGCTGCCTAGTAAGCAACGGCACACCTTCTAAAAGTAACGGCAAATCGTTCCGCAAGAAATTAAGGCACGTTTCACTATTAAGTGGTGCGTCAAAAACGTGAAGACCAATAATTCGACCTCCTAAAATACCGCACGAAACATTGGCGCTCCACCAGCCCTGATGTTGAATTTCTTACATTCAACGAGGATTGATTCTGGACCAATAACGCATGTTATGACGATTTACTGCACCATTACAACGGAATGTAGCCTCGTCAGTCAACAGTATTTGCGATAACAGATGTTGATTATCTATGAGCATATTCGACAGCCAATAGCAGTAGTCTAAACGTTGCTCATAATCAGCTGCAGTCAGTGATTGATGAAGGACTACATGGTATGGATGTAATCTAGACTAAAATTGAAGTTATAGTTTTTTAATAGCTATAACTTTACTACTTTTAATAGCTAACTTTTATTTAAAACTTACTTACGTTTTTTCACAATACGCTGAACAGTAGTTTGTGTTAGTCCCAAGTCATGAGCTATTGCTGTTGTGCTACTATGTGGATTAATTTCGATATATGCTACAACCTTTATAACATTTTCTTTCGTTCGGGATCTGCGTGTTCTGTGAGTAACTGGGGGATGAATTGTTCCTGTACCTCTCAATCGTTGTGATAACCGAGTAAAAAGTCTCTTTTCGTAATGCCGTCTTTCTGGAAAGCGAGCCGCATACAATCGTGCAGCACCAGTAGAAATCTGCATGCACTCGAAATATACTGCAAGCATATCATATGCTTCCTGGATAGCGGGCATTGTTGGCAAAAAGAATGTGGCAATAAGTCAAAGAAACTCGTATCACAATACACCCGCATACACAAAACCGGAGGTAATTTTGTGAGGAAATTTCAAGATAATATTCCTTGAAACTGACATTGAGCAAACTAATGTTACTATGGATAAATCGTCATTATGCATTGTTGGTCTGGTAGTGTTATTGGATGATGGTGGCACTACAAAATCATTATCATGGATCTGAACTTAAAGCAGGTATAAAATTGAAACCAACTAAGATATCGACTTGAAATTTTCAGGGTATAGGCGAAATTTTATGCTTTTTCTGACTTAAATATAAAAAAAACATACCTTTCTGTTTAATATTTTGAAGAAAATTGCTAAAATTTCAGCAATATTTGGAAAGCGTCCTCTAGCTTTTTGTTCGTTAATCAAACTTAACGTTTTAATATATCAACGAATAGCGCAAGAAAAGACCTTTCCAACGAAATATTAGTTTTTAAGATTCGATGACTGGTTCCGAAGATAAGTACGTGTTTGTCTGACAACTTTCGCAGCTCCCCCTACGGAAAACCTGTGAAGTTAGAGAAAAACTTCTTATACAAAGAATGGGCAAAATTGTCCCAAAAATACAACTACGATATTTCCAATATACCTTTTCCTTAAGTTTCTGTTACTTATTAGACATTTTTTAATTTACTACAGCAGTTACGCCACCTAGCGTTCTATTTACAAACTTTAGCATTATTTGCAGCATTTTCTCTTGGCCACATTTACTGAAGAATTTTTTTTAAGTCGTAACATAAGCGGTTTCTGGGATATAGCCGGCATCCTTCCTTAATGACTCACCCGGTACAGTTCGGTAAAAATTATTAGCTTACTTTACAGCTTACGTTAACTTTTGGAGTGGCCTGAGCGTGTCGTGCTGGTGAAAACAAATAAATAAGGAGAATATAGAAGATAAAGATAACTTCATAATTGTAAATATACCGAAGACGAAGAACTATATTCTTAGGTCATTTACAATAATTGATAAAAAGGATCATATGAGTTTCATTGGAATTTTTCGAAAGTACATTAATATTAGAAACCAATTGCAATCAAGATTTGTCTTGATGTACACTACAGGGAAATACATTAATCAACCAGTAGGGAAAAATACATTTTATAAAATACCATCAAAAATTGCTATTTTATTTAAACCTGCCAAATCCGGAGCTGTACACTGGTCACGCATTCCATCGTACGTCTGCTACTTTAAAGAAACATGGTGGGTGGAAATCTTCCACCATAGCTGAAAGTTATGTTGCAGATTCTGTATTAGATAATTAGATACAGCAAACAGTATCTTCCATAATCCATTCACATCAAAGACTAACGACGTTTTTAAAATAAATGAATGAGTACCTGAGAGTTCTGAATATAACAGTACCAATTAAATTATTAGTATATATATATATATATATATATATATATATATATATATATATATATGTATATATGTATATGATTATAGCAATTTATTTCCATAGATTTAAACGTTATAGAATCAATTGTATCCCAATCTTCTTTATTCAATATAGATGAAATTTCCAAATGTAAATATAAATAAGTTTTGACATCTCATGTCAACGTCAAAAAGAAAAATTTACTAAATTATACAAACAACAAAATAATAGACAATCTATTGATTATAAGAAAACAGTTACAAACCCTTCTGATAATGTTGTTTTTGATTACGCTATTGAAGCGCTTTCTAAAGGCGGAAATTTTGCGATAACACCAAGAGTAATACCTTTTGAAGATATAATTTGCAATATCGAAAACTCCATTAAATTGTTACCTTTTGATGTTGCTAATGAAAT
>JARFJB010000827.1:6225000-6235000 GCA_036346205.1 Vesta saturnalis
GCGTCTGCGTCTGCGTTTGCGTCTGCTCTCGTCTCGTCTCGTCTCGTCTGCGTTTGCGTCTGCGTCTCGTCTCGTCTCGTCTCGTCTGCGTCTGCGTCTGCCCGTCTGCTCTGCGTCTGGCGCTGCGTCTGCGTCTGCGTCTGCGTCTCGGTCTGGTCTGATCTTGCCTTGCCTGGTCTGGCTGGTCTGCGTGCGTGCGTGCGTGTCGTGTCTGTGTCTGTGTCTGTCTGTGCCTGTGCCTTGTGTGTCTGTGTCTGTGTCTGTGTTGTGTCTGTGTCTGTCTGTGTCTGTGTCTGTGTCTGTCTGGTCTGGTCCGTCTGTTCCGGTCTGGTGGTCTGGTGGTCTGTGTCTGTGTCTGTTGTCTGTGCCTGTGTCTTGTCTGTGTCTGTCTGTGTCTGTGTCTTGTCTGTCTGCGGTCCTGCCGGTCCGGTCCTGCCTTGGTTGGTCTGGCTGCGTGCGTCGTGCGTGCGTGTTGTGTCTGTGTCTGTGTCTGTGGCTGTGCCTGTGTCTGTGTCTGTGTCTGTGTCTGTGTCTGTGTCTGTGTCTGTGTCTGTGTGTCTTGTCCGTGTCCGTGTCTGTCCGTGTCTGTCTGTGTCTGTGTCTGTGTCCGTGTCTGTCGTGTCGTGTCCTGTGTTGTGTCTGTGTCTGTGTCTGTTGTCTGTGGCTGTGTCTGTGTCTGTGTCTGTGTCTGTGTCTGTGTCTGTGTCTGTGTCTGTGTTGTGTCTGTGTCTGTGTCTTGTGTCTTGTGTCTGTGTCTGTGTCTGTGTCTGTGTCTGTGTCTGTGTCCGTGTGTCCGTGTCCGTGTCCTTGTCCTGCCTGTCTGTGTCTGTCTGTCTGTGTCTTGTCTGTGTCTGTGTCTGTGTCTGTGTCTTGTTGTCTGTGTCTGTGTCTGTGTCTTGTCTGTGTCTGTGTCTGTCTGTGTCTGTGTCTTGTCTGTGTCTGTGTCTGTCTGTCTGTGTCCGTGTCCGTGTCCTGTGTGTCCGTGTCTGTGTCTTGTCTCTGCCTGTCTGTGTCTGTGTCTGTGTCTGTGTCCGTGTCTGTGTCTGTGTCTGTGTCTGTGTCTGTGTCTGTGTCTTGTGTCTGTGTCTGTGTCTGTGTCTGTGTCTGTGTCTGTGTCTGTGTCTGTGTCTGTGTGTCCGTGTCTGTGTCTGTCCTGCCTGTCTGTGTCTGTGTCTTGTCTGCGTCTGCGTCTGGTCTGCGTTGTTCTGGTCTGGTCTGGTTGGTCTGGTTGGTCTGGCCTGGTCTGGTCTGGTCTGTGCGGTCTGGTCTGGTCTGGTCTGCGCTTGGTCTGCGCCTGTCTGTTGTCTGGTCTGGTCTGCGTCTGCGTCTGCGTCTGCGTCTGCTTCTGCGTCTCGTCTGCGTTTGCGTCTGCGTTGCTCTGGTCTGCGCTGCGTCTGCGTCTGCTGCGTCTGTTGTCTGGTCTGGTTGGTCTGGCTGGTCTGTTCGTCCTGGCCTGGTCTGGTCTGGTCTGGTCTGGTCTGGTCTGGTCTGGTCTGTCTGGTTGGTCTGGTTGTCTGGTCCGTGCCGTTGTCCGTGCGTGCGTGCGTGTTTTGTCTGTGTCTGTGTCTGTGTCTGTGTCTGTGTCTGTTCTGTGCCTGTGCCTGTTGTCTGTGTCTGTGTCTGTGTCTGGTCTGGTCTGGTGGTCTGTTGGTCTGGTCTGGTCTGGTGGTCTGGTCCGTGGTCGTGTCTGTGTCTGTTGTGTTGTGTCTGTGTCTGTGTCTGTGTCTGTCTGTGTCTGTGTCTGTGTCTGTGTCTTGTCCTGTCCGTGTCCTGTCCGTGTCTGTGTGTCCGGTCCTGCCGGTCCTGCGTCCGGTCCTGCCTCTGCGTCTGGTCTGGTCTGGCTGGTCGTGTCGTGCTGGTCTGTGTCTGTGTCTTGGTTGTGTGTGTCTGTGTCTGTGTCTGTGTCTGTGTCTGTGTCTGTGTCTGTGTCTTGTCTGTGTCCGTGTCCGTGTCCTGTGTCCGTGTCCGTGTCCGTGTCGTGTCCGTGTCCGTGTCCGTGTCCGTGTTGTGTCTGTGTCTGTGTCTGTGTCTGTGTCTGTGTCTGTGTCTGTGTCTGTGTCTGTGGTCTGTGTTGTGTCTGTGTCTGTGTCTGTGTCTGTGTCTGTGTCTGTGTCTGTGTCTGTGTCTGTTGTCTGTGTCTGTGTCTTGTGTCTTGTCCTGTCTGTCCTGTCCTGTCCTGTCTGTGTCTGTGTCTGTGTCTGTGTCTGTGTCTTGTCTGTGTCTTGTCTGTGTCTGTGTCTGTGTCTGTGTCTGTCTTGTCTGTGTCTGGTCTGGTCTGGTCTGGTCTGGTCTGCGTCTGGTCTGGTCTGGTCTGGTCTCGTCTGGTCTTGCTCTGCCGTCTGGTCTGGTTCTGGTTCTGGTCTGGTCTGGTCTGGTCTGTTCTGGTCTGTTCTGGTCTGTTCTGGTCTGGTCTGGTCTGCGTCTGCGTCTGCGTCTGCGTCTGCGTCTGCGTTGCGTCTGCGTCTGCGTCTGCTTTGCGTCTGCGTCTGCGTCTGCGTCTGCGTCTGCGTCTGTCCTGCGTCTGCGTCCGCGTCTTGGCCGTGTCAGCGTCTGCGTCTGCGTCTGCGTCTGCGTCTTGCGTCTGCGTCTGCGTCTGCGTCTGCGTTCTGCGTCTGCGTCTGCGTTCGTCTCGGTCTGCGTCTGCGTCTGCTTTTGCGTCTGCGTCTGCGTCTGCGTTCTGCGTCTGCGTCTGCGTCGCGTGCTGTGTCTGCGTCTTGCTTCGCGTCCGTGTCGCGTCTGGTCTTGCGTTCTGGTCTTGCGTTTGGTCTGGTTCTGGTCTTGCGGTCCTGCGTTTGGTCTGGTCTTGGTCTTGTCTGTTGGTCTTGCGTCTGCGTCTTGCGTGTCTGGTCTGCGTCTGCGTCTGCATCTGATCTGCGCTGCGTCTGCGTGCGTGCGTGCGTGCGTGTCTGTGTTGTGTCTGTGTCTGTATCTGTGCCTGTGCCTGTGTCTTGTCTGTGTCTGTGTCTGTGTCTGTGTCGTGTCTGTGTCTGTGTCCTTGTGTCTGTGTCTGTGTCTGTGTCTGTGTCCGTGTCCGTGTCGTGTCTGTGTCTGTTGTCTGTGTCTGTGTCTGTGTTTGTGTCTGTGTCTGTCTGTGTCTTGTCTGTGTCTGTGTCTGTGTCTGGTCTGGTCTGGTCGGTCTGCCTTGGTCTGGTCTGGCCTGGTCGTGCGTGCGTGTCGTGTGTGTCTGTCTGTGTCTGTGCTGTGCCTGTGTCTGTGTCTGTGTCTGTGTCTGTGTCTGTCTGTGTCTGTGTCTGTGTCGTGTCCGGGTCCGTGTCGTGTCCGTGTCCGTGTCCGTGTCCGTGTCCGTGTCCGTGTCCGTGTCCGTGTCCGTGTTGTGTCTGTGTCTGTGTCTGTGTCTGTGTCTGTGTCTGTGTCTGTGTCTGTGTCTGTGTCTGTGTCTGTGTCTGTGTCTGTGTCTGTGTCTGTGTCTGTGTCTGTGTCTGTGTCTGTGTCTGTGTCTGTGTCTGTGTCTGTGTCCGTGTCCGTGTCCGTGTCCGTGTCCGTGTCCGTGTCCGTGTCTGTGTCTGTGTCTGTCTGTGTCTGTCTGTGTCTGTGTCTGTGTGTGTCTGTGTCTGTGTCTGTGTCTGTGTCTGTGTCTGTGTCTGTGTCTGTGTCTGTGTCTGTGTCTGTGTCTGTGTCTGTGTCTGTGTCTGTGTCTGTGTCTGTGTCTGTGTCTGTGTGTCTGTGTCTGTGTCTGTGCTCTGCCTGTCTGTGTCTGTGTCTGTGTCTGTGTCTGTGTCTGTGTCTGTGTCTGTGTCTGTGTCTGTGTCTGGGTCTGTGTCCGTGTCCGTGTCCGTGTCCGTGTCCGTGTCCGTGTCCGTGTCCGTGTCCGTGTCCGTGTCCGTGTCCGTGTCCGTGTCCGTGTCCGTGTCCGTGTCCGTGTCCGTGTATGTCTGTGTCTGTGTCTGTGTCTGTGTCTGTGTCTGTGTCTGTGTCTGTGTCTGTGGTTGTGTATGTGTCTGTGTCTGTGTCTGTGTCTGTGTCTGTGTCTGTGTCTGTGTCTGTGTCTGTGTCTGTGTCTGTGTCTGTGTCTGTGTCTCGTGTCCGTGTCAGTGCTGTGTCTGTGTCTGTGTCTGTGTCTGTGTCTGTGTCTGTGTCTGTCTGTGTCTGTCTGTGTCTGTGTCTGTGTCTGCTGTCTGCGTCAGCGTCTGCACTTGCGTCTGCGTGCGCCTGCGTGCGTGCGTGCGTGCGTGTGTCTGTCTGTGTCTGTCACTGTGTCTGTGTCTGTGTCTGTGTCTGTGTCTGTGTCTGTGTCTGTGTCTGTGTCTGTGTCAGTGTCCGTGTCCGTGTCCGTGTCCGTGTCCGTGTCCGTGTCCGTGTCCGTGTCTGTGTCTGTGTCTGTGTCTGTGTCTGTGTCTGTGTCTGTGTCTGTGTCTGTGTCTGTGTCTGTGTCTGTGTCTGTGTCTGTGTCTGTGTCTGTGTCTGTGTCTGTGTCTGTGTCTGTGTCTGTGTCTGTGTCTGTGTCTGTGTCTGTGTCCGTGTCTGTGTCCGTGTCCGTGTCCGTGTCTGTGTCTGTGTCTGTGTCTGTGTCTGTGTCTGTCTGTGTCTGTGTCTGTGTCTGTGTCTGTGTCTGTGTCTGTGTCTGTGTCTGTGTCTGTGTCTGTGTCTGTGTCTGTGTCTGTGTCTGTGTCTGTGTCTGTGTCTGTGTCTGTGTCTGTCGTCTGTGTCTGTGTCTGTTTCTGTGTCTGTGTCTGTGTCTGTGTCTGTGTCTTGTTCTGTGTCTGTGTCTGTGTCTGTGTCTGTGTCTGTGTCTGTGTCTGTGTCTGTGTCTGTGTCTGTGTCTGTGTCTGTGTCTGGTCTGGTCTGCGTCTGCGTCTGCGTCTGCGTTGCGTCTGCGTCTGGTCTGCGTCTGCGTCTGCGTCTGCTCTGCGTCTGCTTCTGCGTCTGCGTTTGCGTCTGCGTAGCGTCTGCGCTGCGTCTGCGTCTGCGTCTGCTCTGCGTCTGCGTCTGCGTCTGCGTTGCGTCTGGTCTCGTCTCGTCTCGTCTGCGTCTGCGTTGCGTCTGCGTCTGCGTCTGCTTTTGCGTCTGCGTCTGCGTCTGCTCTGGTCGGCGCTGCGTCCGCGTGCGTCCGCGTCCGGTGCTTGCGTCCGTGTCCGGTCTGCGTCTGGTCTGGTCTGGTCTGGTTTGGTCTGTCTGCGTCTGGTCTGCGTTTGGTCTGCGTCTCGTCTCGTCACGTCTACTTGCGTCTGCGTCTGCGTCTGCGTCTGCGTCTGCGTCTGCGGGTCTGGTCTCGTTGCGTCTGCGTCTGGTCTGTCTGGTCTGGCTGGTCTGCGTGCGTGCGGCGTGCGTGCGTGTTGTCGTGTCGTGTCGTGTCGTTCGTGCCTGTCCGTGTCCGTGTCTTTGTGTTGTGTCTGTGTCTGTGTCTGTGTCTGTGTCTTGTCTGTGTCTGTGTTGTGTCCGTGTCCGTGTCGTGTCTGTGTCTGTGTCTGTGTCTGTGTCTGTGTTTGTGTCTGTGTCTGTCTGTGTCTGTCTGTGTCTGTGTCTGTGTCTGCGTCTGCGTCAGCGTCTGCACTTGCGTCTGCGTCTGCGCCTGCGTGCGTGCGTGCGTGCGTGTGTGTCTGTCTGTGTCTGTGACTGTGCCTGTGTCTGTGTCTGTGTCTGTGTCTGTGTCTGTGTCTGTGTCTGTGTCTGTGTCTGTGTCCGGGTCCGTGTCCGGGTCCGTGTCCGTGTCCGTGTCCGTGTCCGTGTCCGTGTATGTGTCTGTGTCTGTGTCTGTGTCTGTGTCTGTGTTGTGTTTGTGTCTGTGTCTGTGGTCTGTGTCTGTGTCTGTGTCTGTGTCTGTGTCTGTGTCTGTGTCTGTGTCTGTGTCTGTGTCTGTGTCTGTGTCTGTGTCCGTGTCCGTGTCCGTGTCCGTGTCCGTGTCCGTGTCCGTGTCTGTGTCTGTGTCTGTCTGTGTCTGTGTCTGTGTGTGTCTGTGTCTGTGTCTGTGTCTGTGTCTGTGTCTGTGTCTGTGTCTGTGTCTGTGTCTGTGTCTGTGTCTGTGTCTGTGTCTGTGTCTGTGTCTGTCTGTGTGTCTGTGTCTGTGTCTATGTCTCTGCCTGTCTGTGTCTGTGTCTGTGTCTGTGTCTGTGTCTGTGTCTGTGTCTGTGTCTGTGTCTGTGTCTGTGTCTGTGTCTGTGTCTGTGTCTGTGTCTGTGTCTGAGTCTGTGTCTGTGTCTGTGTCTGTGTCTGTGCCTGTGTCTGTGTCTGTGTCTGTGTCTGTGTCTGCGTCTGCGTCTGCGTCTGCGTGTGCGTCTGCGTCTGTGTCTGCGTCTGCGTCTGCGTCTGCTTCTGCGTCTGCGTCTGCGTCTGCGTTTGCGTCTGCGTATGCGTCTGCGCCTGCGTCTGCGTCTGCGTCTGCATCTGCGTCTGCGTCTGCGTCTGCGTTTGCGTCTGCGTCTACGTCTACGTCTACGTCTGCGTCTGCGTCTGCGTCTGCGTCTGCGTCTGCGTCTACGTCTGCGTCTGCGTCTGCGTCTGCATCTGAGTCTGCGCATGCGTCTGCGTGCGTGCGTGCGTGCGTGTATGTCTGTGTCTGTGTCTGTGTCTGTATCTGTGCCTGTGCCTGTGTCTGTGTCTGTGTCTGTGTCTGTGTCTGTGTCTGTGTCTGTGTCTGTCTGTGTCTGTCTGTGTCTGTGTCTGCGTCTGCGTCTGCGTCAGCGTCTGCACTTGCGTCTGCGTCTGCGTCTGCGCCTGCGTGCGTGCGTGCGTGCGTGCGTGTGTGTCTGTGTCTCTGTGTGTGTGACTGTGCCTGTGTCTGTGTCTGTGTCTGTGTCTGTGTCTGTGTCTGTGTCTGTGTCTGTGTCCGTGTCCGTGTCCGTGTCCGTGTCCGTGTCCGTGTCCGTGTCCGTGTCCGTGTCCGTGTCCGTGTCCGTGTCCGTGTCCGTGTCCGTGTCCGTGTCCGTGTATGTGTCTGTGTCTGTGTCTGTGTCTGTGTCTGTGTCTGTGTCTGTGTCTGTGTCTGTGTCTGTGTCTGTGTCTGTGTCTGTGTCTGTGTCTGTGTCTGTGTCTGTGTCTGTGTCTGTGTCTGTGTCTGTGTCTGTGTCTGTGTCTGTGTCCGTGTCCGTGTCCGTGTCCGTGTCCGTGTCCGTGTCGTGCCGTGTCTTGTCTGTGTCTGTGTCTGTCTGTGTCTGTCTGTGTCTGTGTCTGTGTCTGTGTCTGTGTCTGTGTCTGTGTCTGTGTCTGTGTCTGTGTCTGTGTCTGTGTCTGTGTCTGTGTCTGTGTCTGTGTCTGTGTGTCTGTGTCTGTGTCTATGTCTCTGCCTGTCTGTGTCTGTGTCTGTGTCTGTGTCTGTGTCTGTGTCTGTGTCTGTGTCTGTGTCTGTGCCTGTGTCTGTCTGTGTCTGCGTCTGCGTCTGCGTCTGCGTCTGCGTCTGCGTCTGCGTCTGCGTCTGCGTCTGCGTCTGCGTCTGCGTCTGCGTCTGCGTCTGCGTCTGCGTCTGCGTCTGCGTCTGCGTCTGCGTCTGCGTCTGCGTATGCGTCTGCGTCTGCGTCTGCTTTTGCGTCTGCGTCTGCGTCTGCGTCTGCGTCCGCGTCCGCGTCCGCGTCCGCTTCCGCGTCCGTGTCAGCGTCTGCGTCTGCGTCTGCGTTTGCGTCTGCATCTGCGTCTGCGTCTGCGTTTGCGTCTGCGTCTACGTCTACGTCTACGTCTACGTCTGCGTCTGCGTCTGCGTCTGCGTCTGCGTCTACGTCTGCGTCTGCGTCTGCGTCTGCATCTGAGTCTGCGCATGCGTCTGCGTGCGTGCGTGCGTGCGTGCGTGTATGTCTGTGTCTGTGTCTGTGTCTGTATCTGTGCCTGTGCCTGTGTCTGTGTCTGTGTCTGTGTCTGTGTCTGTGTCTGTGTCTGTGTCTGTGTCTGTGTCTGTGTCTGTGTCTGTGTCCGTGTCCGTGTCAGTGTCTGTGTCTGTGTCTGTGTCTGTGTCTGTGTTTGTGTCTGTGTCTGTCTGTGTCTGTCTGTGTCTGTGTCTGTGTCTGCGTCTGCGTCTGCGTCAGCGTCTGCACTTGCGTCTGCGTCTGCGCCTGCGTGCGTGCGTGCGTGCGTGTGTGTCTGTCTGTGTCTGTGACTGTGCCTGTGTCTGTGTCTGTGTCTGTGTCTGTGTCCGTGTCCGGGTCCGTGTCCGTGTCCGTGTCCGTGTCCGTGTCCGTGTATGTGTCTGTGTCTGTGTATGTGTCTGTGTCTGTGGCTGTGTCTGTGTCTGTGTCTGTGTCTGTGTCTGTGTCTGTTGATACGTGTAAAACTCGGTTGATGAATTTATGGTCTTTAATTTGCGACTCCTCGTGTATGTTGTTGGAAAACGGCAACATTGTCACTAAATATCGTTTCAATTTAAAATATTTCAAACACGTGATACTTTAAAATTCTGGATTGGTGAAAATAATCAGGCTATGGGTTTTTTTTGGTTTTCTGGTACTTCGAGATAAGAAGTAAACGCCATTTTGGGTAAAATGCGTAGCGAAGCACATGTAAAATTTGGAAAAGGTGTTCCTAAAATTGGATTGAATTGTTCAAGAAAATTTTAACTCAGCGCCTGTTGCTGGTTTTATTCTTTTCCACATAAATAAGTCCTGTTGGGGACTTCAATTTAGTTCGGCTTTAATTTTTTGGGTGCTTCTGCTACACATTGGCTTCGATCAAGAGGTGCTATTCACTTTTCTTAGTTACTAAACTTAACATTGTTAATACAGGTGTACATGTTTTGAAATTTTACATACATCATAAAGATCATATTTTATAAAATTTGGTTATTGATTTAAATTCTAACACGGTTATTTATATAGGTTTTTTCCTGGTTCATACACATTTACTGGAGATTAACATCCTTCGTGCTCCATAAGAGGTAGTTAAATCGTTGCTGGCAACACATTTGGATATCATTCGTTAGAGGTGTGAAATGTTGGTTATGGGTCTTCGAACCTGAATGAAAACAGTGTACGATTACTCCTTCTCCTAATATCTTCCGCATTAACAGAAGAAATGTATGTTACACCTACGACTCGGTTCTGATAAGTATTATTGTTGCACGCATACAAAATTTTACCTGGTGAGTGACTTTTGCTAGTTTTCTGTATCAAGAGGCTCTCGTTATCTGTACTTTACTGAAAGTTTTTATAACCATTACATTACTGTGTTTGCTACTTGTATTAGTGTGTTATCACAATTATTTTAAGCCTGAAGCTAATGCTTATACTTTATGGTTAAACCTTTGCTTAGTAATCGAGAGTAACATCATACACTTTTACCTGTAAAAGATAAGTTGGGTTATTTCCAAAGTTTCGCTTATACTTACATTTGACATTACAATCCAATTTGTACTTTATCTGTCAATCTCTAACGTTTCTTATGTACTAGTTTTACTGGATAAATAACCATAGTTGTTCAATGGTTAGAACTACTTGTGTTTACTGCACCTACATTCAGCTGTTGTTGACTGAATGCTGCTAGTCGAGTTTAAATATACCATATATGTCATAAAATTTATGCAAACTGCTGGGGTTTCAATTACTGTGTAAAGCAAATTGCTTATTTAACTGTTATCATTGGGATGTATAACACTTGTTATTTTATTTATTTCTGAGTACAAGTTTAATAATTGTTAGTATAAAACTGTTTGAAATAGGATTTACTGTTGATTTTTTGTTGGTTGGTAGCCCTATGCTTACCAATAACTGTATCAATTTGTGCTGCGCCTTTGCTAACTTCTTGTATTGCAATTGCCGAATCGGTAATGAGCTTCGCCTTTCACATATTTTTAAACGCTTCATGCTTACTATTTTGTTTATAATGCTCATGTTAACTAAATTTAATAATATTTTGTGCTTGCATAAGTAAACGACTGGGTAGACATCTAGTGCTAATTTTCGCTTTATATTCGGGGTTTAATTGCGTCCGGTTGATTGGAAACCGATAAACTAATCCGACGTAGAGCTCTTCGTGGAATATCGGGTTAAAAGATTTAAATTTCGGATAAATAATATATATATGTTTGGGTATTCTTTTCTTTTAGGGTCAACGCTAGATGCCG
>JARFJB010000827.1:6240000-6302500 GCA_036346205.1 Vesta saturnalis
ATATTATGCCTATATATTATATTAAACCGTAATTACATCGTGACTCTGCAGCAACCATTATTATCACGTAAGTGGCCAAGGAAGGTTAAATGACTGACATAGGTTATTGATTTTTATTGTTTTTACAATGTAACGTAATTATTCCGAAAAATTGCATTATTTCATCTTTTTTAATTTCCACTTTGAAGGTTCTAATATTTTCTTATACAACCTCTTTGCTTAAATATTAAGAACCATAGGTCATTGCCCACTAAAGTAAGCTTGATCTACTTTAAAAAATGCCAATGTCACCCTAAAAAACCTTGAGCCACTTTTAAAGGACAAACATTTTTTATTTACTTAAACACGTACATACATTTAAAATACTAGTTGACGATGTGTACCATGTATTTTCATCACACCTTTTATTAAAATTGAGATAAGCTATATATCCATACGTTTTAAATAATTTTATATAGGTATGCGATAATATGTTTACCAAGCATTTAAGCTAATTGTATTTTTTTAGTGGACAGAAATATTTGTGTACATAATCATGAACCCTTTAAGAATTTGTTACTATTCAAAAATTTGACCACTGAAAAAAGTTTAATTTAAAATGATTGTTCCATACTGACTGATTTGGCCCCACTTCCAAGTGCTCGACAAACTTCAGCGTTAGCATACTTGTAAATGTTTAATGAACCGACTCCCGGTTTGTTTTTCAACTGGACCAATAAACCCACTTCTAGTGTGTTTCTCAGCTAGTTCAAATAACCCCACTTCTGATTTATTTCCTGGCTAGGTCAACGAACTTCGTGTTACCTCGAAAAATGATTTAGTAACACCAATCCTATCTTTCTGGCACTCCCATGCAATTTTCAAAGATCACCTTTCTCTTGTAAAAACCAGCCCTACATGCTACTTTTAGAAAAATTCACGGGTTAACTTTCTGTAGTTTACATAGCGTTCTAGCCTCTCAGGTAGAAGTTGTTACAAACATCTAGGGTTTGCTGTTACACAGTTATAACTACGTTACAAATTAGAAGCGTAAGAACAACCAGATTTTATATTAATTTATGAATATGATGAGATATGATATAAAAAATGGTTGAAATCAACATATTGATTTTAACCAAAATGTATATGTATGTGATGTCAGAGGCACAGTACGCAATCTTGTTCACACAAAATTTAATGTCATTTTCCTTGTTACTTATATTCCTCAACAATCCATTCACCAATCTATTTCAAACTTGAATACGACCCAAAGATTTAATTTCTGGATACGTGGAATTTTAACACAATTGAGTATCTAGCTTGTGAGTGATTTGGAACGAAAGCTACTCCGAATTCTAGTAGCCGGTCTCCACCAAAAATCAATAAGGTCTAGATATTTAATTCTGACAGATATGTATGATACAAGTTTAGTAAAATAACTTTTCTAGTTCTTCTGATATTACGGCCGAAAGTTTTGTACGTATATACACACGTACACACTGACGCAAACGCAAGGCGCAAGCACACACGCTGTGATTGTGCACTCATAAGGATACGGTTACGCACACGAACACACCAACTTAATTTTTAATTGCGAATATGTTTTCCGTCGTTTGCTGCATTTACATTTCAACACTCACAGTGCTTTCAAATAAAATTACCTGATCTGTAAATTTCTATTGTAACTTTGTAAATATCACTTACTAATATTTGAGTGCATCATTTACTTACTGTTAGCGTAGGTGGTATTCTGGAACGTCATTTTCAAGATGGTTCAACAATTATATATAATACATTAAATACATAATTATTAGTTATTATTATAACTAAAATAACATTCAGTATTAAGTTTTCAATTACATATAATTATTTATCAGGATTATTACTTGCTTTGCTATATTTTATAAATTTGATAGATAATAACATTCAGTAATGAAACTTTTGACTGAAGACAGCTGTACTTGATTTCTAAACGTACATAATTTCGAATTTCCATATACATATAAATACATAGTTTTTATGCTCAAAGATTAGTATAATGATAATAAATCATATTCAACCTACTTGCGGTAGCTTAAAAAATATTCGCGTTAGTATATTATATAGTATGTATTAGTCAAATGGAATAAATTCGATAAACAAATGGAGGCGTGTTCGATTGGTATTTTTAATTACGCATTTTTTCAACAAAAATTGTTACATAGTGTGTCATGTAATACTGTCCAATACCAACTTTCTTAGTTTAAATGCAACACTCTGTATATTATTCAATTTTTAGATTCTTCAGAAAATTCTAGACATATTTCATGCACAATGTCCTATACCTACCTTCAACTGCTTCGGAAATATTAAGTGTTTCTAGATTTATTGCAAGAATTAATATTAGCAAAAGAATTTTATTTGATTACAGAAATTCGCTACAACACACTGAAAAACTAATAATAAATAATAAATAAATAATAATGTTTATTTCTTGATAATGTAAGAAAACAAAAAAAAAATAATGCCAATGTAGGAGATGTTCAAAATGCTCGCCGCGAACGTCTTGGCAACATCCTAACCTTAAATAGAAATTTCTTCTAACGTTACTCAACAACTCAGGCGTGACCGATCTAATTGCAAGCGTTGTTGGTCTTCTTAAGTCAGCTAAGTCGAGGGGTTTACTTTTGTATACAATACTCTTGACATATACCCACAAGAAGAAGTCTAATGACGTCGGGTCAGGGGATCGTGGTGGCCATTCCATTGATCCTCGCCTCCCTATCCACTGATTTGAAAATCTTCGGGTGTGGTACTGCCAGACATTGATTTGGCAATGGGGCGGTGCTCCAGCTTGCTGAAACCATATCATATTCGCTGAAACTTGTAGGTTTGCTGGATCAGGATATAAGTTTGTCAAAGTTGGCACGACGTTATTTTGGAACAGTGAAATAATTATCGCCATCCAAATTGCCATAAATGGAAAAGGGACCTATGATATGATCTCTAACAATTCCTGGCCAAACAGTAACCTTTTAGGGTATTGCGTATGTTCTCCTCTCATCGAGCGAGGATTTTCCCTAGACCAATAACGGTAATTTTGATGATTAGCGTGACCGTAAAGTGTGAAGTTGCTCT
The DNA here is from genome assembly GCA_036346205.1 of Vesta saturnalis. NCBI lineage: Eukaryota > Metazoa > Arthropoda > Insecta > Coleoptera > Lampyridae > Vesta > Vesta saturnalis. Next base: position 6,243,097 of record JARFJB010000827.1, read on the forward strand.
CATCAGAAAACAAAACATGTTCTAATTGGATCACATTGTTATCTAACATTGCCATTTGTTCACAAAAATATGTTTTCCTATCAAAATCGGCCTCCATGAGCTCCTGAGTTTGGTATCATTTTGTAGGGGTATATTTTATTTTCTTTTAATGTTCGAACAATCGATGAATGGCTAACATCGAACATTAGGGCTGCCTTTCGACTAAAAGTATGTGGGTTTTCCTCAAACTCGAGCATAATATCCAATTTGGTACCATCACTTATTGCATTGGCAGCTGATTTTTTTTATCTGCCTTATATGTCCAAGCATATTTGGAAATTTTTCATGAAATAAGCGAGCAACTACCGTTTTGTGTCCGTGTGTTATCTCCATAACCAATCATGCGTTATCTCTTATCAATCAATTGTTATTTTGTGCATTTCTGCTAAATGAACCATTTTTTCAAATGCAGTTAACGAAATTTAAACGACTATAACAGTGATAACTATTGTCATGCTGACAGACAACAGTTTTCTAAGGTTAGGCGTTTTATTAAACAAAACTAAACAATAGTATATTATTTTATAAGGAGCTAAAGTGACGCTTTTTGTGGCGAATCTGTAGGTTTGACAAATACAGATAAGCCACAAAATGTCACTTTGCTGCGCATAAAATATACTATTTTTTCTTCAGACGTTTTTTACACTTAAATGTGAAATAAGGAAAAATAATTAGGTTGTGAAAATGAGGAATAGTTAGATTTACTTAGCGTGCTCTGGCAAGCAGCAGTAGACGTTGCTAGGTTTCGTTGAAAACAATGCATTAAACAAGTTGAAAATTGTGAAGATTCTCCGATTTGGAGAACTACACGCCGTCAGAAATTACTGAAGCGGCTAATACAGCAATAAATGTTCTATTGCCTACAGGATCGAGCAAAATCTATGAACGCGCTTTTCAGCAAATGGTGCGATGAAATAAATATTAAAAGCTACTTTGAAACCGTAATGTTAGCTTATTTTGCCGAATTAGCAATAAAAATGAAAATGAAAAGCTCGACAATGTGGTTCCAATATTCGATGATAAAATCATTATTGAGTATTCGACATGGCGTAGATATAAGCAAATACTTGAATCTTCGTGCATATCTAAAGAAGCAGAATGAAGGATACACCCCAAAGCAGGCCAAGGTATTTACAAAAGACCAATTTAACAAATTTTTATCGGAAGCGTCGGACGAAAAGTACTTGGCAATGAAGGTAAGTTTTAGAAATAGAATGAAAACGAGTCTTTATATTTTGTATTTTATTTAGATAGTTTTGATTATTGGTATCTCAGGGGCATGTCGTTGCGATGAATTGGTGAAGATGAAGGTAGAGGACATTGAGAACCTGAAAACACAAATAAATTAAATCCTTTACAGTTGTAGGGGAATCTTTTCTAAATTTATATAACAAATATGTTGCTTTGCGACGAGATATGAATGATCGCCGATTTTTTTTAAAATATGGAAATGGAAATGCTCAAGAGCGGTGATGGGAATTCACAAAATAAGTAGTGTTCCTAGGAGGTAGTTTTTTTCTTAAAATTAGCGAACTATACAGAATACACAGGGCATTGTCTAAAAAGATCCTCAGCTACACTGTTGGTGGACGGCGGCGCAGATTTAATGTACTTGAAGCGCCATGGTGACTGGAAATCCAGCACTGTAGCTAGCGTTATATTGAAGACTCTCTAGCAACAAAAAGAGGCAGCCTTGAAAATTATTGCACCTAGTGCAAGCGCTACGAGTACAGAAGTTCATTTAAAAGAGAAAGAACTAAACACCATTTCTTTAGAACGCAGCGAGACCTCCACTGTTACCCCTGGCAGATTTAATTTTGGAGAAAATGTTAGTTTTAATCATTGTACTTTTAAAATTTATAACTCTAAACAATAAATTTGTTTTCGTTGTTTTCCAAATTAGGTGTTTGCGTTATTAACTTACATTACTTTTGCATCCGCTGCGAGGGGATGCAAAAGACTTTTGCAGTCACCGGTGAACTTGTCAAACTTTAACGTTCTTAGGTGAAGTTTAAAATGTCATTTTATTGACGTCTGAAGAAAAAACTATTTATAGCTTTTTTTTTATTTCATATCAGTAAAAAGGAATGTTGAAATGGTTTTTTGCTTACTTTCTCATTATCAAGACCTAAATGAGAAATAAGTATTGAATGTGTTGTAGCGTATTTATGTAATCAAATAATTTTCTCTTGTCAATGTTAATTTTTGCAATAAATCTGAAAACACTTCACATTTCCGAAACGGTCGACGATAGGTATAGGACATTGTACATGGAATATGCATAGAATTTTCTGAAGAAACCAAAAATTGAATAATATACAGGGTGTTGCATTTAAAATAAGAAAGTTGTGTTGGACACTCTTACATGACACACCCTGTATAAAAAGTTTTTGTTGAAAAAAATGCGTAACTAAAAATACCAATTGACGTGTCCGAGCGTTTTTTTCGAACACGCTGATACACACTGTATGAGTGATTCTGTAAAATTATTATACATGTGCGAAATATACGAAAATTTCATAGAGAATTTAAAGGATTAATAAAATGTTTTTCTTTGACATATCATTAAGCTAGATAGTTTTTAAAAGTTTGCTTAAAACTTCAAATAAAAATGTTGATCAACATTGATCATTAAACATAGAAGAGATGAAAATGTTATTCCGTTACCCTCAGTTTTAACTTTTAGTGTGTTAATCGATTAGTGTTCACTATAACAGAGATTAAAACTGTATGTAGGAAATATGTACCTACGAGTCATCTATTTTTTTACATAATTTACGAGTGAAACCAATAGGGTACTGCGTGAAAAGCTAAGCGAAACAAGAAAAAAGATTACAATTTCAAAGTACAATAACCGCTACCTTTTTAAAAATTAAAATAAATCGATTTAAAAATGCAATTTGGAATCTTTTTGTAAAGTTGTAATTAAATATTATGTGAACACTATAATTTAGATAAGTTTCACAATAATAAAATTTTCGGAAAAACCCTAAAGTAATGTAAACTATGTCTATTACATACTATTTTACAGAATCCGTGCAAAGTAGGTTTATACTTGTCGAATAAGATTGAAACTGGTTTAAGGAAAGCTGCACAATTCCAGTAATTCAGATAGGGCCAATGCAGTGCGATATTTTACATATGTCACTGTACACAAATCTCCCAAAAATGAAAATAAACATACCATGCAAACGCGAACCAGGGAAACAATTAATAATAAAAATGTAAACTTTTGAATAGTAATAATAGTACCATAAATAACACAATAAATTATAAAGCTTTACATTTGCAGTTAAAAATGCTAGCTTTCCGCAACATTGATTTTATTTATTATAGCTATAAACACTGAATACGCTATTATATCTTATATCTTCATTTATGAAATGGTTTCTTTTCACAACCTATGAATACTAAATGGTTTTAGCCTTAAATATTGCACATATTGATACTGTTTTGCACAACAAAGCTTGATTATGAAGAAAGAGTACGTAGTTTATAATACTACTTTGAATATTTAATAATTCTAACTATTTCAAGTACACTTACCTAGAACAGATATCCACCTCCCCATATCCTTCTTCGCTACATTTTCAGTTATAGAGTGTGCCTTGCTTTTGTAAATAGCAATCTTTTCTTTGAAGGCATTCATGACATCATCAAATGACTGAATTGAGTCAAACAGGTTGTTACGGTGTTTGTTAAGTACACTTCGAATTTCTAAAAGAAAATGAATTAAGATTTTCAAAAACATATGCAAATAATTACAGCACACTATTTTATGTATAACTGTTAGAGCAAAATAAAATTGCTGAAATTAGCAAACAGAGCGTAAGCAAACATGCATTCATTAAAAAATACTGAAGGGGAGTTGCTAATACAGGAATAAACACTTTTGGTCATTGCAATACCATTATTCACACACGTTCGGACGAGCCCCGTCCAGTCTAAATTCATATACCCTACTTAATATCATTAATGAGAAATCTTTATATGTAAATGCAAAACGAATCAGATTTTTTTTCTATTAAACTAACAGTACACCAACTTAAATACTTAAATACTTAAATACAATTTATTCCAATGTTTACTTACTAAAAACTCAATGAATTTGTAAAAACGAAAAATTGTGGTATTTACGATAACAATATTATATTAATGCTACCATTGCGTAACATCTCTTTTTGGTGAATAACGGCTTCTATTCGTTTGGCCATTGTGTCTGCAAGAGTTTGACAATGATCAGGGGTGCAACTATCCCATATAGGTACACTGTAGTTGGGAACGTAATTCTGCTATCGTTCTTACTGGGTGCACGCGAAATTGTTTCTTCTGATATGCGGCAAAGTTTCTATTGGTGCTAGATGTTCATTTTAAAAGCGGAATTTCCTTGCCTGGCAGCCACTTGTTTCGCTGTGTGGCACGCAGCTCCATCCTGTTGGAAGATATACTTTACATCGGCATTTCGATAGTGGGTTACAGGTACGTTAGTAAGCTGTCCATGTACTTATTAGAGGTATTTATAGGTCCTTCCACAAAATGTAATTGCCGCCATCGATTCGCAACAAAGCAGGAAATTTCAGATTTCTTGTTAAAAACTCATCCTTCTTTCCTTTTTACGACCTTACTACGGCTGTCCCCACGCATACCTTAAATGTCGCTTCATCACTCCAGTGTGTACGATTCCATTGTTCTTTTGGCTGGATTTTATATTTTTCGTCCAGAATAATCGATTTCGCTTTTGATTTTTAGTTAACAAAGGCTTTTATTTGACCTACATATTCTATGTCAATTATTAGGTGTAACAAATATAGTAATTAAATTACATTATACAGGGTGTGCCTAAATATCATGCTCATACGGAAGGGAGCAATCCTTTGCATTATTTCATGATTAAAAGTTTATATAAACATAGGTAAGTAAACACTTCGTTACTTAAACTACAGGGTGTTGAAGTTTTTTTAGTTTTTTCTTTGAAGTTCCTGTAGTTTTCAAGCCCAAATTTGGGACATAGGTTACTCAGACGGGCTTATATCATTGGGCATTCCAAATAGTTGTGAGAATCTACAGGGGGTTATTTTTTAAGGGGTCGTGCCCCTTTCCTCTCACTGAACTTTTTTGCAGTGCGTCATTGGTAAATTCTAAAACACAAAATAATTTTTCTATTTCATTTGGAAACTTTTTGATCTCTTGTAGTTTTTCGTATCTGCGACCGTTATCGAAAAAAAAACGGTGTTCTATAATTCACTAGATGAAATTAGAATATTTAAAATTGGCAAAGTTTCTCCAGGGGGGTGGGGGGTGGGGGGGGGGGGTGGGGGGGGGGGGTGTGGGGGGGGGGGGGGGGGGGTGGGTGGGGTGGGGTGTGGTGGGGGTGGGGGGGGTGGGTGGGTGGTGGGGGTGGTGTGGGGGGTGGTGTGGTGGGTGGGGTGGGGGTGGGTGGGGGGGGGTGGGGGGGGAGTGGGGTGTGGGGGGGGTTGGGTGGGGGGGGTGGGGGGTGGGTTGGGGGGGGGGGTTGGGGTGGGGGGTGGTGGGGGGGTGGGGTGTGTGGTGGGGGTGGGGTGGGGATCAGCCGTGTCTGTGTGTGGGTGTGGCTGTGTGTGTGTGGATGTGGGTGCGTAGGTGCGTGGGTGCGTGGGGGTATGGGTGTGTGGGTGTGTAGGTGTGTGGATGCGTGGATGTGTGGGTGTGTGGGTGTGTGGGTGTGTGGGTGTGTAGGTGTGTGGGTGTGTGGGTGTGTGGGTGTGTGGGTGTGCAGGTATGCGGGTGTGTGGGTGTGCGTGTGTGTGTGTAGGTGTGTGGGTGTGTGGGTGTGTGAATGTGTGGGTGTATGGGTGTGTGAGTGTGTGAGTGTGTGAGTGTGTAAGTGTGTGAGTGTGTGAGTGTGTGAGTGTGGGTAGTGTGGGTGTGTGTGTGGTGGTGTGTGTGTGTGGTGTGAGTGTGAGTGTGTGAGTGTGTGAGTGTGTGGTAGTGTGAGTGTGTGAGTGTGAGGTGTGGTGTGTGAGTGTGTGAGTGTGTGTGTGTGGGAGTGGTGTGTGTGTGGTGTGTGTGGTGTGTGAGTGTGTGGTGTGTGAGTGTGTGAGTGTGTGGTGTGTGAGTGGTGGTGAGTGTGTGAGGGTGGTGTGTGAGTGGTGGTGGTGTGGTGAGTGTGTGTGGAGTGTGTGAGTGTGTGGGTGTGTGAGTGTGTGGTGTGAGTGTGTGGTGTGTGAGTGTGTGAGTGTGTGAGTGTGGTAGTGTGAGTGTGTGAGTGTGTGAGTGTGTGAGTGTGTGGTAGTGTGTGAGTGTGTGAGTGTTGTGAGTGTGAGTGTGTGAGTGTGTGAGTGTGTGGTGTGTGAGTGTGTGAGTGTGTGGTGTGTGTGAGTGTGTGGTGTGTGAGTGTGTGAGTGTGTGAGTGTGAGTGTGTGTGTGAGTGTGTGAGTGTGTGGTGTGTGAGTGTGGTGTGTGAGGTGTGAGTGTGTGAGTGTGTGAGTGTGTGAGTGTGTGAGTGTGTGAGTGTGGTGGTGTGGTGTGTGGGTGTGAGTGTGTGGTGTGTGAGTGTGTGAGTGTGTGGGTGTGAGTGTGTGAGTGTGGTGTGTGAGTGGGGTGTGAGTGTGGTGTGTGGTGTGGGTGTGTGGGGTGTGTGGTGTGGGTGTGTGAGTGTGGGTGTGGGAGTGTGGGTGTGTGGTGTGTGAGTGTGTGAGTGTGTGAGGTGTGGTGTGTGGTGTGGGAGGTGTGTGAGTGTGTGGAGTGTGTGGTGTGTGAGTGTGTGAGTGTGTGAGTGTGTGGTGTGTGAGTGTGGTGTGAGGTGTGAGTGTGTGAGTGTGTGAGTGTGTGGTGTGGTGTGGTGTGAGTGTGTGAGGTGTGGTGGTGGTGGGTGTGAGTGTGTGGGTGTGTGAGTGTGTGAGTGTGTGGGTGTGGGTGTGGTGTGTGAGGTGTGGGGTGTGTGAGTGTGTGTGTGAGTGTGTGAGTGTGGGTGGGTGTGTGAGTGTGTGGGTGTGGGTGTGTGGAGTGTGTGGTGTGTGGGTGTGGGTGTGTGAGTGTGTGAGTGTGGGTGTGAGTGTGTGGGTGTGAGTGTGTGTGTGAGTGTGTGGGTGTGGGTGTGGGTGTGGTGTGTGAGTGTGTGGTGTGTGAGTGTGAGGTGTGAGTGTGAGTGTGTGGTGTGGTGTGTGGGGTGTGAGTGTGTGGTGGTGTGAGTGTGTGGTGTGTGAGTGTGGGTGTGTGGTGGGTGTGGTGTGTGAGTGTGTGGTGTGTGGTGTGTGTGTGTGGTGTGTGTGTGTGGTGTGTGAGTGTGTGGTGTGTGGTGTGTGGTGTGGTGTGAGTGTGTGAGTGTGGAGTGTGTGGGTGTGGTGTGTGAGTGTGTGAGTGGTGTGTGGAGTGTGTGGGTGTGAGTGTGTGGTGTGTGAGGTGTGAGTGTGTGAGTGTGTGAGTGTGTGGTGGGTGTGAGTGTGTGGGTGTGAGTGTGTGGTGTGGTGGTGGAGTGTGTGGTGTGGTGTGTGTGAGGTGTGGTGGTGTGTGGTGTGTGGGTGGTGTGGGTGGTGTGTGGGGTGTGTGAGTGTGTGGTGTGGTGTGTGGTGTGTGAGTGTGTGTGTGGTGTGAGGTGTGGTGTGAGTGTGTGAGTGTGAGTGTGTGGTGTGGTGTGGGGTGGTGTGTGAGTGTGTGAGTGGTGTGAGTGTGTGAGTGTGTGGGTGTGTGAGTGTGTGGTGTGTGTGGGTGTGTGAGTGTGTGAGTGTGGTGTGAGTGTGTGTGTGAGTGTGTGAGTGTGTGGGTGAGTGTGGAGTGTGTGAGGTGTGGGTGTGGAGTGTGGTGGTGTGTGAGTGTGTGAGTGTGGGTGTGTGGTGTGTGGGTGTGTGAGTGTGTGAGTGTGTGAGTGTGTGGTGTGTGGTGGTGTGTGTGTGTGGTGTGTGTGGTGGTGTGTGAGTGTGTGAGTGTGTGAGTGTGTGAGTGTGTGTGTGTGAGTGTGTGGGTGTGGGTGTGAGTGTGTGGTGTGTGGAGTGTGTGAGTGGTGAGTGTGTGGGTGTGTGTGTGTGTGTGTGTGGTGTGGTGTGAGTGTGTGAGTGTGTGAGTGTGTGGTGTGAGGTGTGAGTGTGTGGGTGTGAGTGTGTGAGTGTGTGGTGTGTGTGTGTGAGTGTGTAGTGTGTGGTGTGGTGTGGGTGTGGTGTGTGTGTGTGTGGGTAGTGTGGTGTGTGAGTGTGTGTGTGTGTGAGTGTGTGAGTGTGTGAGTGTGTGGTGGTGGGTGTGTGAGTGTGTGGTGTGTGGTGTGGGTGTGGTGTGTGGTGTGTGGTGTGTGGGTGTGTGGTGTTGGTGGTGTGGTGTGTGAGTGTGTGTGGTTGTGTGTGGATGGTGTGGTGTGAGTGTGTGGTGTGTGTTTGTGTTGTGTGTGTGTGTGTGTGGTGTGGTGTGGTGTGTGGTGTGTGGTGTGGGTGTGTGGTGTGTGTTGGTGTGTGTGGTGTGTGGTGTGTGGTGTGGGTGTGAGGTGGTGTGGTGTGTGGTGTGGTGTGTGTGGTGTGTGGGTGTGTGTGGGTGTGTGTGTGTGTGGTGTGGGTGTGTGTGTGTGGGGTGGTGGTGGTGGGTGTGGGGTGGTGGGGGTGTGGTTGTGTGTGTGTGTGTGGTGTGTGTGGTTGTGGTGTGTGTGGTTGTTGTTGGGTGTTGGGTGTGTGGTGGAGTGTGTGAGTGTGTGAGGTGTGTGAGTGTGTGAGGTGTGAGTGTGAGTGGTGGTGTGAGTGTGAGTGTGAGTGTGTGGTGTGTGAGTGTGTGGTGTGGTGTGTGGTGTGGGTGGTGTGAGTGTGTGAGTGTGTGAGGTGTGTGGTGTGAGGTGTGAGTGTGTGAGTGTGTGAGTGTGTGAGTGTGTGAGTGTGTGGTGTGTGGTGTGTGAGTGTGTGAGTGTGGGTGTGTGTGAGTGTGTGAGTGTGTGGAGTGTGTGAGTGTGTGAGTGTGAGTGGTGGGTGTGTGTGAGTGTGTGAGTGTGTGAGTGTGTGAGGTGTGAGTGTGTGAGTGTGTGAGTGTGTGAGTGTGGAGTGTGTGAGTGTGTGAGTGTGTGTGAGTGTGTGAGTGTGAGGTGTGTGGAGTGTGTGGTGTGTGGTGTGAGTGTGTGAGTGTGTGAGTGTGTGAGTGTGTGAGGTGTGAGGTGTGGTGTGTGTGTGTGAGTGTGTGAGTGTGTGAGTGTGTGAGGTGTGGTGTGAGTGTGTAGTGTGTGAGTGTGTGAGTGTGTGATGTGTGTGAGTGTGTGGAGTGTGTGAGTGTGGTGAGTGTTGAGTGTGTGAGTGTGTGTGTGAGTGTGAGTGTGTGGTGTGTGAGTGTGTGGTGTGTGAGTGTGTGAGTGTGTGGTGTGTGGTGTGGAGTGTGTGGGGTGTGAGTGTGAGGTGAGTGTGTGTGAGTGTGTGAGTGTGTGAGTGTGTGAGTGTGGTGTGTGGTGAGTGTGTGTGTGAGTGTGTGGAGTGTGTGAGTGTGTGAGTGTGTGGTGTGAGTGTGAGTGTGTGAGTGTGTGGGTGTGTGGTGTGGTGAGTGTGAGTGTGTGGGTGTCTGGGTGTGTGGGTGTGTGAGTGTGTGAGTGTGTGAGTGTGTGAGTGTGTGAGTGTGTGAGTGTGTGAGTGTGTGGGTGTGAGTGTGTGAGTGTGTGTGTGTGTGTGAGTGTGTGAGTGTGTGGTGTGGTGTGTGGTGTGTGAGTGTGTGAGTGTGTGGTGTGTGGGTGTGAGTGTGTGGTGTGTGGTGTGAGTGTGGGTGTGATGGTGTGGGTGTGGAGTGTGTGAGTGTGTGAGTGTGTGAGTGTGGTGTGTGAGTGTGTGGTGTGGAGTGTGTGAGGTGTGAGTGTGGAGTGTGTAGGTGTGTGAGTGTGTGTGAGTGTGTGAGTGTGTGGTGTGTGAGTGTGTGGAGTGTGTGAGGTGTGAGTGTGTGAGTGTGTGGAGGTGTGAGTGTGTGGTGTGGTGGGTGTGGTGTGTGGTGTGTGAGTGTGAGTGTGTGAGGTGTGAGGTGTGGAGTGTGTGAGTGTGTGAGTGTGTGTGTGTGAGGTGTGAGGTGTGTGTGGTGTGTGAGTGTGGTGTGAGTGTGTGGTGTGGTGTGAGTGTGTGAGTGTGGGGTGTGTGAGTGGTGTGGGTGTGAGTGTGGGTGTGTGAGTGTGTGGTGTGTGAGTGTGTGGGTGTGTGTGGTGTGTGGTGTGTGAGTGTGTGAGGTGTGGTGAGTGTGTGAGGTGTGGAGTGTGTGAGTGTGTGAGTGTGTGAGTGTGAGTGTGTGAGGTGTGAGTGTGTGTGTGAGTGTGTGGGTGTGGAGTGTGAGTGTGAGTGTGAGTGTGAGTGTGAGTGTGTGAGTGTGAGTGTGAGTGTGAGGTGTGGATGTGTGTGGAGTGTGTGAGTGTGTGAGTGTGTGGGTGTGAGTGTGTGAGTGTGTGGAGTGTGTGAGTGTGTGAGTGTGTGAGTGTGAGTGTGTGTGAGTGTGGAGTGTGTGAGTGTGTGAGGTGTGGTGTGTGGTGTGAGTGTGTGAGGTGTGAGTGTGTGAGTGTGTGGTGGTGAGTGTGTGAGTGTGTGAGTGTGTGAGTGTGGTGTGAGTGTGAGTGTGTGAGGTGTGAGTGTGTGAGTGTGTGAGTGTGTGGTGTGTGTGAGGTGTGAGTGTGTGAGTGTGTGAGTGTGTGGTGTGAGTGTGTGAGTGTGTGTGTGAGTGTGTGGGTGTGGAGTGTGTGAGGTGTGAGTGGTGTGGTGTGTGAGGTGTGAGTGTGTGAGTGTGTGAGGGTGTGGAGTGTGTGAGGTGTGTGAGTGTGTGAGTGTGTGAGTGTGTGAGTGTGAGTGTGTGAGTGTGTGAGTGTGTGAGTGTGTGAGTGTGTGAGTGTGAGTGTGTGAGTGTGTGAGTGTGTGAGTGTGGTGTGTGAGTGTGAGTGTGAGTGTGTGGTGTGGGGGGGGGGGGGGGGGGGGGGGGGGGGGGGGGGGGGGGGGGGGGGAAAAAAAAAAAGTGTGTGAGTGTGTGATGTGTGAGTGTGTGAGGTGTGAGTGTGTGAGTGTGTGAGGTGTGAGGTGTGAGTGTGTGAGTGTGGGTGTGAGTGTGGAGTGTGTGTGAGTGTGTGAGGTGTGGTGGTGTGAGGTGTGTGGTGTGGTGGTGTGTGTGTGAGTGTGTGAGTGTGTGAGGTGTGAGTGGGTGTGTGAGTGTGTGAGGTGTGAGTGTGTGAGTGTGGGTGTGAGTGTGTGGAGTGTGTGGTGTGTAGTGTGTGAGTGTGTGAGTGTGTGGTGGGTGTGTGAGTGTGTGAGTGTGTGAGTGTGAGTGTGTGAGTGTGTGAGTGTGTGGTGTGTGAGTGTGTGAGTGTGTGGTGTGTGGGGAGTGTGGAGTGTGGGTGTGGGTGGGTGTGAGTGTGTGAGTGTGTGGTGTGGGTGGGTGGTGTGAGTGGTGTGTGAGTGTGTGAGTGTGTGAGGTGTGTGGTGTGGGTGTGTGGGTGTGGGTGGTGTGTGGGGTGTGAGGTGTGGGGGTGTGTGGGTGTGTGGGTGTGGTGTGTGAGGTGGTGTGTGAGTGTGGGGTGGTGTGAGTGTGTGAGGGTGGTGGAGTGTGGGTGTGGGTGTGTGAGTGTGTGGTGTGTGTGGTGTGGAGTGTGTGAGTGTGTGGTGTGGAGGTGAGGTGTGGTGTGTGAGTGTGTGAGTGTGTGAGTGTGTGAGTGTGGTGGGTGTGTGGTGTGTGGTGTGGGTGTGGTGTGTGGTGTGTGGTGTGGTGGTGAGGTGTGTGGTGTGTGGGTGTGTGGGTGTGGTGGGTGTGAGTGGGTGGGTGTAGTGTGTGAGTGTGGAGTGGTGAGTGTGAGGTGTGGGAGTGTGTGAGTGTGTGAGTGTGTGAGGGTGTGAGAGGTGTGAGTGTGTGAGTGTGTGGGTGTGAGTGTGTGAGTGTGTGAGTGTGTGTGAGTGTGTGAGTGTGAGGTGTGTGAGTGTGTGGTGTGAGTGTGTGAGTGTGGAGTGTGTGAGTGTGGTGTGGAGTGTGTGAGTGTGGGTGTGTGGTGTGTGGTGTGTGAGTGTGGTGTGTGGGTGTGAGGTGTGTGGTGTGGTGTGGGGTGTGGGTGTGAGTGTGTGAGGTGGTGTGAGTGTGTGAGGTGTGGGTGTGGGTGTGTGAGGTGTGTGTGGTGTGGGTGTGTGAGTGTGTGTGAGTGTGTGAGTGTGTGAGTGTGGGTGTGAGTGTGGGTGTGGTGTGTGAGGTGTGGTGTGTGGAGTGTGTGAGTGTGGGTGTGAGTGTGGTGTGGTGTGGTGTGTGGTGTGAGTGTGTGTGGTGTGGAGTGTGTGAGTGGTGTGGTGGTGTGTGGTGTGTGAGGTGTGTGAGTGTGTGGTGTGAGTGTGTGGTGAGTGTGTGAGTGTGTGAGTGTGTGGTGTGTGAGTGTGGGTGTGTGAGTGTGTGAGTGTGTGAGTGTGTGAGTGTGTGAGTGTGTGAGTGTGGAGTGTGTGGTGTGTGGAGTGTGGTGTGAGTGTGGTGTGTGAGTGTGAGTGTGTGAGTGTGTGTGGGTGTGTGTGAGTGTGTGGTGTGAGTGTGTGGAGTGTGGGTGTGAGTGTGTGAGTGTGTGGGTGTGTGAGTGTGGTGTGTGGTGTGTGAGTGTGGAGTGTGTGAGTGTGTGAGTGTGGGTGTGAGGTGTGGGTGTGGAGTGTGTGAGTGTGTGAGTGTGTGGTGTGTGAGTGTGTGAGTGTGGTGAGTGTGGGGTGTGAGTGTGGAGTGTGTGGTGTGTGGTGTGTGTGTGAGTGGTGTGTGAGTGTGGTGAGTGTGTGAGTGTGTGAGTGTGTGAGTGTGGTGTGGAGTGTGGGGTGTGGTGTGAGTGTGTGGAGTGTGGAGGTGTGGTGGGTGAGTGTGAGTGTGTGGAGGGAGTGTGTGTGTGAGTGGGGTGTGTGGTGTGTGGTGTGGTGTGTGAGTGTGTGAGTGTGTGGGTGTGTGAGTGTGTGTGGTGTGGTGTGTGGTGTGTGTGTGTGGTGTGGTGTGTGGTGGTGTGGTGTGTGGTGTGTGAGTGTGTGAGTGTGTGGGTGTGTGGTGTGTGGGTGTGTGAGTGGGGTGATGTGAGTGTGTGGGTGTGAGGGTGTGTGGTGTGTGAGTGTGGTGGGGTGTGAGTGTGTGAGTGTGGTGTGAGTGTGGGTGTGTGAGTGTGTGAGTGTGAGGTGTGTGGTGTGTGGAGTGGTGTGAGTGTGAGTGTGTGAGTGTGGGGTGTGAGTGTGTGAGTGTGAGTGTGGAGTGTGGTGTGAGGTGTGGTGTGTGAGTGTGTGAGGTGTGAGTGTGTGAGTGTGTGAGTGTGTGGTGTGTGGTGTGTGGTGTGAGTGTGTGAGTGTGGTGAGTGTGGAGTGTGGAGTGTGTGAGTGTGTGAGTGTGTGGGTGTGTGGAGTGTGAGGTGTGGGTGGGTGTGTGAGTGTGGAGTGTGTGAGTGTGTGAGTGTGTGGAGTGTGTGGTGTGAGGTGGTGTGAGTGTGTGGGTGTGGTGGGTGTGTGAGTGTGTGTGGGTGTGAGTGTGTGAGTGTGGGTGTGTGAGTGTGTGAGTGTGTGAGTGTGGAGTGTGGGTGGTGGTGTGTGAGTGTGGGTGTGAGTGTGTGAGTGTGTGGAGTGTGTGGTGTGTGAGTGTGTGAGTGTGGGTGGTGTGAGTGTGGGTGTGGGTGTGTGAGTGTGTGTGAGGTGTGAGTGTGTGGGGTGGTGTGTGAGGTGTGTGAGTGTGTGAGTGTGTGAGGTGTGTGTGGGGTGTGGAGTGTGTGAGTGTGTGAGTGTGTGGGGTGTGAGTGTGTGAGTGTGGGTGTGTGAGTGTGTTGAGTGTGTGGTGTGGTGTGAGTGTGTGGTGTGGTGGAGTGTGTGGTGTGTGGTGTGTGGTGTGTGTGGAGTGGTGGGTGTGAGGTGTGAGTGTGTGGTGTGTGAGTGTGTGAGGGTGTGTGATGTGTGGTGTGTGAGTGTGTGAGTGTGGAGTGTGTGAGTGTGTGTGGGTGTGAGTGTGTGGGGTGTGAGTGAGTGTGTGGTGTGTGGGTGTGTGAGTGTGGTGTGGTGTGTGGTGTGTGAGTGTGTGAGTGTGTGGTGTGTGAGTGTGTGGTGTGTGGTGTGGTGGTGTGTGAGTGTGGGTGTGAGTGTGTGAGTGTGTGGTGTGTGGGTGTGGTGGGTGTGTGAGGTGTGGGTGTGGTGTGTGAGTGTGTGGTGTGTGGTGTGTGGGTGTGGTGTGTGAGTGTGGGTGTGAGTGTGAGTGTGGTGTGAGTGTGGGGTGGGTGTGAGTGTGGTGTGTGGTGTGGTGTGAGTGTGGGTGTGGTGTGTGGGTGTGAGGTGGGTGTGGGGTGTGGTGGGTGGTGTGGGTGTGGTGGGGTGTGGAGTGTGAGTGTGTGTGGTGGGTGTGTGGGTGTGGGTGTGGTGTGTGGGTGTGAGTGTGGTGTGTGGAGTGTGGGTGTGGTGTGTGGTGTGGTGTGTGGTGTGGGTTGGTGTGGTGTGAGTGTGAGTGTGTGGTTGTGGTGTTGTTGGGGGGGGGGGGGGGGTGGGGGGTGGGGGTGGGGGGGGGGGGGGGGGGGGGGGGGTGGGGGTGTGTGAGTGTGTGAGTGTGGTGGGTGTGGTGGAGTGTGGTGTGTGAGGTGTGGTGTGTGGTGTGTGAGTGTGAGGTGTGGTGGTGTGGTGGGTGTGGTGTGTGGGTGTGGGTGTGGTGTGTGAGTGTGGGTGTGTGTGGAGTGTGGTGTGTGGTGTGGGTGGTGTGTGAGGAGTGTGAGGTGTGGTGTGGGTGTGTGGGGTGAGTGTGGTGTGTGGGTGTGAGTGTGTGAGTGTGGGTTGTGAGTGTGTGGTGTGAGTGTGTGTGTGTGGTGTGTGAGTGTGTGAGTGTGTGAGTGTGGTGTGGAGTGTGGTGTGAGTGTGTGAGTGTGTGAGTGTGTGGTGTGTGAGTGTGTGAGTGTGTGAGTGTGTGAGTGTGTGAGTGTGTGGTGTGTGGTGTGAGTGTGTGAGTGTGTGGTGTGTAGTGTGTGAGTGTGTGGGTGTGTGGTGTGTGAGTGTGTGGTGTGTGTGAGGTGTGAGTGTGTGAGTGTGTGTGAGTGTGTGGTGTGGGTGTGGTGAGTGGTGTGAGTGTGGGTGTGGTGGTGTGTGAGGTGTGAGGTGTGAGTGTGTGAGTGTGTGAGTGTGTGAGGTGGTGTGGAGTGTGAGTGTGTGAGGTGTGAGTGTGTGAGTGTGTGAGTGTGTGAGTGTGTGGTGTGTGTGTGTGAGTGTGTGGGTGTGTGTGAGTGTGAGTGTGGTGTGGTGGGTGTGTGAGTGTGTGAGTGTGTGAGTGTGTGAGTGTGAGTGTGTGAGTGGTGTGTGTGGGTGTGAGTGTGTGAGTGTGGTGTGGGTGGTGTGAGTGTGTGGTGTGGGGTGTGGTGGTGAGTGTGTGAGTGTGTGTGGAGGTAGTGTGGAGTGTGTGAGTGTGGTGGTGTGTGAGTGTGTGTGTGGGGTGTGGGGTGAGTGTGTGGTGTGAGTGTGTGGGTGTGGAGGGTGGTGTGGTGTGGGTGTGGGTGTGGTGTGAGTGTGTGGATGTGTGAGTGTGTGGGTGTGTGGTGTGGTGTGGGTGTGTGGGTGTGTGGTGTGGAGTGTGTGGGTGGTGTGAGTGTGTGGGTGTGTGAGTGTGTGGTGGTGTGTGAGTGTGTGAGGTGTGTGGGGTGAGTGTGGTGTGGTGTGTGGGGTGTGGGGTGTGTGTGTGTGTGGTGTGGTGTGTGAGTGTGTGGGTGTGGGTGGTGGAGTGGGTGTGGGTGGTGTGGGTGTGGTGGTGTGGTGTGGAGTGTGGGTGGGTGTGGGGTGTGTGGGGGTGTGGTGTGTGGTGTGTGGGTGTGAGTGTGGGGTGTGTGAGTGTGGGGTGGGGTGTGAGTGTGGAGTGTGTGGGTGTGTGGTGTGTGTGTGTGGGTGTGGTGTGGTGTGTGTGGTGTGTGGTGTGGTGAGTGTGTGGGTGTGGGTGTGTGAGTGTGTGGTGTGTGGTGTGTGGTGTGTGTGGTGTGTGGTGATGTTGGGTGTGGGTGTGTGAGTGTGAGTGTGTGTGAGTGTGTGTGTGTGGTGTGGTGTGTGGGTGTGGTGTGTGGGTGTGTGGTGTGTGTGTGTGGGTGTGGGGTGTGTGGTGTGGGGTGTGGGTGAGTGTGGGGTGTGTGTGTGTGTGGGGGTGAGGTGTGAGTGTGTGGTGTGGTGTGGTGTGTGTGTGGTGTGGGTGTGGGGTGTGTGGGTGTGAGTGTGTGGGTGTGGGTGTGGTGTGGGTGTGTGGGTGTGTGTGTGGGTGTGTGTGTGGGGTGAGTGTGTGGGTGTGGAGGTGTGGTGTGTGAGTGTGGTGTGGTGGTGTGGAGGTGTGAGTGTGTGAGTGTGGGGTGTGGGTGTGGTGTGTGAGTGTGTGAGTGTGTGAGTTGTGGTGTGGGGTGAGTGTGGTGTGTGTGTGTGTGTGGGTGTGTGGGTGTGTGGTGTGGGTGTGTGGTGGTGGTGTGTGTGTGTGTGTGTGTGTTGTTGGAGTTTTGTGTTATGTGGAGTTGGAGTGTGTGGTGTGTGGGGTGTGGGTGTGAGTGTGTGGTGGGTGGTGGTGGGTGTGTGGTGTGGGTGTGTGAGTGTGTGGTGTGTGGTGTGAGGTGTGAGTGTGTGGTGTGTGGGGTGTGGTGTGTGGTGTGGGTGTGTGTGTGTGGGTGTGGTGTGTGGTGTGTGGTGTGTGTGGTGTGTGTGAGTGTGTGGGTGTGTGTGTGTGGTGTGGTGTGGTGTGGGTGGGAGTGTGAGTGGAGTGTGTGAGGTGTGTGGGTGTGAGGTGTGTGAGTGTGTGGTGTGTGAGTGTGTGAGTGTGGTGTGTGAGTGTGTGTGGTGTGTGAGTGTGTGAGTGTGTGGTGTGCGTGTGTGGTGTGTGCGTGTGTGCGTGTGTGAGTGTGTGGGTGTGTGCGGTGTGGTAGTGTGATGGTGGGTGTGAGTGTTCATGCGAGTGTTCAAATTTGTGTATGTTTGTTTTTAGTGTGATTATATGTGGAGTGTGTGAGTGTGTGAGTGTGTGAGTGTGTGGAGTGTGTGAGTGTGTGAGTGAGTGTGGAGGGTGTGTGATGTGTGAGGTGTGTGGTGTGTGTGTGGTGTGAGTGTGTGAGTGTGTGAGTGTGTGGAGGTGTGAGGTGTGAGTGTGTGAGTGTGTGGGTGTGTGTGAGTGTGTGTAGTGTGTGTGTAGTGTGTGATGGTGTGTGAGTGTGTGAGGTGAGTGTGAGTGTGTGAGTGTGAGTGTGTGGTGTGTGAGTGTGTGGAGTGTGTGAGTGTGTGAGTGTGTGAGTGTGTGAGGTGTGGTGAGTGAGTGTGGTGTGTGAGTGTGTGAGAGTGTGTGAGTGTGTGAGTGTGAGAGTCTGCGAGTGTGTGAGTGTATGAGAGTGTAAGTGTGTGAGTGTGAGTGTGGGTGTGTGGTGTGTGGGTGTGAGTGTGTGAGTGTGTGAGTGTGTGAGGTGTGTGAGTGTGTGAGTGTGGAGTGTGTGAGTGTGTGGGTGTGTAGTGTGTGAGTGGTGTGAGTGTGTGAGTGTGTGGAGTGTGTGGTGTGTGTGTGAGTGTGTGTAGTGTGTGAGTGTGAGTGTTGTGAGTGTGTGAGTGTGGTGTGTGAGTGTGTGGTGTGTGAGTGGTGAGTGTGAGTGTGTGAGTGTGTGAGTGTGTGAGGTGTGTGAGTGTGTGAGTGTGTGAGTGTGGTGTGTGAGTGTGTGAGTGTGAGTGTGTGTGGTGTGGTGTGAGTGTGAGTGTGTGAGTGTGTGAGTGTGTGTGAGTGTGTGAGGTGTGGAGTGTGAGTGTGTGAGTGTGTGAGTGTGTGAGTGTGTGAGTGTGTGAGTGTGTGAGTGTGGTGTGAGTGTGTGAGTGTGTGAGTGTGTGAGGTGTGTGAGGTGTGAGTGTGAGTGTGTGAGTGTGTGAGTGTGTGAGTGTGTGAGTGTGAGTGTGAGTGTGTGAGGTGTGGTGTGTGAGTGTGTGAGTGTGTGAGTGTGAGGTGTGAGTGTGTGAGTGTGTGTGAGTGTGTGAGTGTGTGAGTGTGGAGTGTGTGAGGTGTGTGGAGTGTGGTGAGTGTGAGTGAGTGTGAGTGTGTGAGTGTGTGAGTGTGTGAGGTGTGTGAGTGTGGAGTGTGAGGTGTGTGAGTGTGTGAGTGTGTGAGTGTGTGAGTGTGTGAGTGTGTGAGTGTGTGAGTGTGGTTGTGGTGTGAGTGTGTGAGTGGTGAGTGTGGAGTGTGTGAGTGTGTGAGTGGTGTGGAGTGTGGAGGTGTGTGGTGGGTGGAGTGTGTGAGTGTGTGAGTGTGTGAGTGTGTGAGTGTGTGAGTGTGAGTGAGTGTGTGGAGTGTGTGTAGTGTGTGAGTGTGTGAGTGTGAGTGTGGAGTGTGGTGAGTGTGTGGTGTGTGAGTGTGTGGTGTGTGAGTGTGTGAGTGTGTGGTGTGTGGAGTGTGAGTGTGTGAGTGTGAGGTGGAGTGTGTGAGTGTGTGAGGTGTGGTGTGGAGTGTGTGTGAGTGTGAGTGTGTGAGGTGTGTGAGTGTGGTGTGGAGTGTGTGAGTGTGTGGGTGTGTGAGTGTGTGAGTGTGTGAGTGTGTGAGTGTGTGAGTGTGTGAGTGTGTGAGTGTGTGAGTGTGTGAGTGTGTGAGTGTGTGAGTGTGTGAGTGGGTGTGGGTGTGTGGTGTGTGAGGTGTGGTGTGTGGAGTGTGAGTGTGTGAGTGTGTGGTGGTGTGTGTGAGTGTGGTGAGTGTGTTGAGTGTGTGAGGTGTGGTGTGGTGTGTGAGTGTGTGGTGGTGTGAGTGTGTGAGTGTGTGAGTGTGTGAGTGTGAGTGTGTGAGTGTGTGGGTGTGAGTGTGGAGTGTGAGGTGTGAGTGTGTGAGTGTGTGAGTGTGAGTGTGTGAGGTGTGAGTGGTGTGGGTGTGAGTGTGTGAGTGTGTGAGTGTGAGTGTGTGATTGTGTGAGTGTGTGAGTGTGTGGTGTGTGAGTGTGAGTGTGTGAGTGTGTGAGTGTGTGAGTGTGGTGAGTGGTGTGTGTGAGTGTGTGAGTGTGTAGGTGTGTGTGAGTGTGTGAGTGTGTGAGTGTGTGTGTGAGTGTGTGAGTGTGGTGGAGTGTGTGAGTGTGTGAGTGTGGTGTGAGTGTGTGAGTGTGTGAGTGTGTGAGTGTGTGAGTGTGTGAGTGTGTGAGTGTGTGAGTGTGTGAGTGGTGGTGTGATGTGTGTGAGTGTGTGAGTGTGTGTGTGAGTGTGTGTGAGTGTGTGAGTGTGTGAGGTGATGTGAGTGTGTGAGTGTGTGAGTGTGTGAGTGTGGGTAGTGTGTGTGTGAGTGTGTGGTGTGTGAGTGTGAGTGTGGGTGTGAGTGTGTGTGTGAGTGTGTGAGTGTGAGTGTGTGAGGTGTGAGTGTGTGAGTGTGTGAGTGTGTGGTGTAGTGGTGTGTGTGAGTGTGTGGTAGTGTGTGAGTGTGTGAGTGTGTGAGTGTGTGAGTGTGGTGTGTGAGTGGTGTGGAGTGTGTGTGGAGTGTGTGAGTGTGTGAGTGTGTGAGTGTGAGTGTGTGGTGTGTGAGTGTGTGAGGTGTGGGTGTGTGA
Organism: Vesta saturnalis; assembly: GCA_036346205.1. NCBI lineage: Eukaryota > Metazoa > Arthropoda > Insecta > Coleoptera > Lampyridae > Vesta > Vesta saturnalis. The sequence goes on from JARFJB010000827.1 coordinate 6,262,550, forward strand.
GTGTGTGAGTGTGTGAGGTGTGGTGAGGTGTGAGGTGTGGTGTGTGAGTGTGTGAGGTGTGGTGTGTGAGTGTGTGTGAGTGTGTGGTGTGAGTGTGTGAGGTGGTGTGGAGTGTGTGGTGTGAGTGTGAGTGTGAGTGGTGTGAGTGTGTGAGTGTGTGAGGTGGGTGTGAGTGTGTGAGTGGTGTGTGAGTGTGTGAGTGTGGTGTGTGTGGTGTGTGAGTGTGTGAGTGTGTGGTGTGTGAGTGTGTGAGTGTGTGAGTGTGTGAGTGTGTGAGGTGTGTGTGAGTGTGTGAGTGTGAGGTGTGTGAGTGTGTGAGGTGTGAGTGTGGAGTGTGTGAGTGAGTGGTGTGTGAGTGTGTGAGTGTGGTGAGGTGTGGGTGTGAGTGTGTGAGTGTGTGAGTGTGTGGAGTGGTGAGTGTGTGAGTGTGTGAGGTGTGGTGAGTGTGTGAGTGTGTGTGTGAGTGTGTGAGGTGGAGTGTGTGAGTGTGTGAGTGTGGAGTGTGGTGTGAGTGTGTGAGTGTGTGAGTGTGTGAGTGTGTGAGTGTGTGAGTGTGAGTGTGGTGTGAGTGTGTGAGGTGGTGGTGTGGGTGTGAGTGTGTGTGAGTGTGGTGTGTGAGTGTGTGAGGTGTGTGGTGAGTGTGAGTGTGAGGTGAGTGTGGTGTGAGTGTGATGGTGGTGTGAGTGTGAGTGTGGTGTGTGAGTGTGAGTGTGTGTGTGTGAGTGTGGAGTGTGGTGAGTGTGGTGTGTGAGTGTGTGAGTGTGTGTGGGTGTGGTGTGTGAGTGTGTGAGTGTGTGAGTGTGTTGGTGAGTGTGTGAGTGTTGTGATGTGTGGTGTGTGTGGTGTGTGGTGTGTGTGTGAGTGTGTCGTGTGGTGTGGTGTGTGCGTGTGTGCGTGTGTGCGTGTGTGCGTGTGTGCGTGTGTGCGTGTGTGCGGGCTTGCGTGTGTGCGCGTGTGCGTTAGTGTGAATGCGTGGGTGTGGATGTATGTTCATATCCGCGATAACACGTGCTTCAAATTTCGTATTTATGTTTGTTTTTATTTCTCTTAGTGCTGAATATATGTTGGAAGAAATTGATTGGCGGGAGGGGGATTTATTAGGGGCAGTTTCTGGTTTTAATCAAATAATTCTGTAATAGCTGTAAATTTGAAAAATATAAACCTAGCAACATACAGACCTTAAGTTATGTTCTGTTCAATTTTTTGATACGACGCGTAATTTATTGGTAAAATATTAATTTGGGTAATTCCTTTTTTTTAGAAAATTAGTTTTTGTATTTGTGAGCCGAAATCTAGTCACAAACGGAAATGTCCGACATCTGAATGTGCATCAACTGATAATAGTTATTAGCATTACCCGTCACTATAATTTTGACCTACTAATAGAATTGAACCTTTAGCGTATCAATCATCGTAATGTCACGGAACCTACGGTTTCACTTCTTATCTGAGAAGGAGGCCAAGTTTTAACCCGTACCGTTCGGGTGAAAAGCAAACACTCTAACCATTCCACCACCGAGGAGCTCGTAGATAGTGTCAATGTAAATGAACAAGAATAATTATAACAATATATTTTACTAATTTTAGTATGAAATATATTCCTAAAAATATTACACCATATATTAATGTGTACTGGGATTCGGAACCAATTTCTAGAAGATTTTGTCAAATATGCCTCAAAGCTTTACAATACAAGTCGGTAGTGGATTGGGATCTGCACAGACCAAAAAGGGCAGGGTTTTAAACAGATATCTTCATTTTTTTACTAGCGGCATGTAACGAAAAATAGTTGTCTGTGCTGCTGGAAAAACATCCAAAAAAATATGTTTTACGAGGGTGCTGCCATATAGCAACATGATGTTTATGAGTAACTTACAGTATTACAATAAATTTCTCACATTCCACTAGAGAAATGTAGACTACTATCAGAAACCAATTTTTAAAAAACTTTTAGTAGGATTTACAGTTTTATCAAATATATTTATTATACAAGTTGGTAATGGACAATTGAAATTATAAGATTGTAAAGACCGACTTAGCCGGTACTTACAGGAAACTAAACGTTCAAACTAAACTTTTGCGGCAAGTTTAACTTCATAAATCAATTTAGGTTAATTTTCTGCTTAGTGTAAATACACTACGTTTCAAACGAAATGCACCACTTAGAAACAATAGTGCTATGATCTTGAAAGTATGGTAAAATTATGCTTTATTAACATGTATAAGATGATGAAATTTTGAACGCAAAATATTAACAGTTAACAATAAAATGTTAATAGTGTGCAAAATCGCCACGCACAGCAATGCAGGCGTTCACTCTCCGAGGCATGCTTTCTATGAGATCGTCTATATCCTCCTGAGGCATTTCATCCCAGGCTACCTGAAGATGGTGTGGTAATTCATCCAAGTTGTTTGATCCAGAAACCTTTTTGTAACATGTGTGGTATGTGATCTAGCATTACCTTGTTGCAAAATACCATTTGGCAACGTCTGCATTAACGGTACTACCACTGGCTGTAAAACATCATCATTGTAACGCTGAGCTGTTAATGTGCCTAGAATGAACACAAGAGATCTTCCACCAACACGTATGGCGCTCCAAACCATGACTCCAAGTGTTAAACCTGTGGGTCGTGTTTCAACAAACTCTAAATTTCGACGTTCTCCTCGAAACCGCCGCACCTTCTGACGACCATCGTTTCGCCACAAACAAAAACGCGATTCGTCGCTGAAGACGATGTTATTCGATTGAAGGCCCCAGTCCCGCCGCTCTTGACACCATGCCAATCTAGCGGTCTTATGCTGTTGAGTTAACTGAGGTCGTCGGTACGGTGATACGAATGTAAGCCAAAAGACTTAATTCTCCTGATTGTTGACATTGATAGGTGACGACCAATAGCTGCTCTCCAGTTCACCGCAACAAACCTTGTTGACTGAAACCTATCTCTTGGGGCCATCCGCCTAAGAAGTCATTCTTCACGATCATTGGTGCTGCGTGGTGGTCTTCTACTGGGACGAGGTCGTTGAATGCCTTCTTCAGACCAAGAAGAGTAAATGCGGGCCACCGTGGTGTGGTCTCGATTAAGTCTTCTGCCGATTTCTCGAAATGACAAACCTGCTTCTTTCATGCCGATAATTCTAACCCTGTCAAAATCTAAAACTTGGGCAAAGCTTCGCCGTTGTCTTACTGGGGGAATTTTTTCAGAATAAATGTGTCAGTTAAACAACAAAAAATTGACACTAAGCGACTAGATTTCTTAAAATGTATAAATAAAAATTGTTGATAATTGATGTTAACAATGGTGCAAAATACATAATGACTTCTTCTTTTTCGTTGCAACTTCTATCGTTTTCTATATGATGCTGAAATATTATTTTGCCAAAATTTCAAAATTATAGCATTATTATTTCTAAGTGGTGCATTTCATTTGAAACGTAGTGTATAAACTTGAATATTTTAAATCAAAATCAAGGTGCAACATTGCCATGAAATTAAATTCGACATCAAACGTACTTCCTTTCTTTCACTGTATACTTTTTATCCACAATTACTTGAATTTTTATAATGGTGCACCACGCCATTGGCAGCTTACTTAGTTACAATTGTAAACAGTATCATAACAATATTCATCAAGTAAAATCTCAATAACGTGTATGTACTGGCATAAGTAGGATAATTATGCATTCCCTTTTTTAATACGTTCATAACGAAAGCAACATTGTAAAAACAAAAACCATAAGCTATGTCAGATTGACGTTCAAAACATTATTTCAGATAGTCAATGGACATATTCAGGGTGATACGCGAGGAACCCCCTCGTATTTCAGAAAATGATAGATCTAATCATTTTAACACAAAACCTTCATATAAACGTAAGTCCAATAGTGTTTCGTTTTCGTGATACAGGGTGTCGAAGTTCCAAAGAAAAGTTGATTTTTGAAATATCTCCAAAACGAAAAAAGGTATTTTTCTTATTCTTGGTATAAACAGGGATGTAAAGTACATTGGTTTTAGCTTATTAATACGTTTTTGTTATATACAGTGGCGTAGGACACAAGGGGCGGTGCAACCTTTTAATCCCTAATTTCTACGTCAATGGAGGAAATTGGATTTTTTTATTAAAATACGAAACCTTGATGTTTTTAGATCAAAAAGGTATACTTTGTTTAAATCGATAACTTTAACAGTTTCTAAGATATCTGCATTTTTAGGTATTTATTACCAACTGCTTAGGCAGGTTATTAACTTTGACACCCTGTATCTCAAAAAAACGAAGCACTATTGGACTTACGTTTATATGAAAGTGTTGTGTCCAAATATTTAGATCTATCATTTCCTGAAGTTACGTGTATTTTTCACGTTTTAATGTTGTTTCCCAAATACTGCAGAATAATGATAACCTGCCTAAGCAGTTGGTAATAAATACCTAAAAATGCAAATATCTTAGAAACTGTTAAAGTTATCGAATTAGACAAAGTATACCTCTTTTACCTGAAAAACATCAAGATTTCGTATTTTAATAAAAAAGAAACAATTTACTCCATAGGCGTAGAAATTAGGGTAAAAAGCAGTACTACCCTTTGCGTCCTACGCCACTGTATATAATACAAACGTTTTAATAAGCTCAAGCCAGTGTACGTCATATACCTATTATACCGAGAATCAGAAAAATACCTCTTTTCTTGTAACTTTGACACTCCATCTCGGAAACGAAGCGCTACTGAACTTATGTTTATATGCCAGTTTTGTATTTAAATGATTAGATCTATCATTTCCTGAAATACGGGGGGTTCCTAACGAATCACCCTGTAGATGGTCACTTAAAAAAAATGCTAATGCCGCCCGATCCTATAAAACGTGTCACGTGTGGATGAAATTTCTCGTAGAATTTTTTCGAATATTAGGATAATTAGAATGTTATATGTAGAATATTAAATTAAAACGCTGCTACCGTGAAATTTTATTTCAAGGTTTGTTATCGCAGTTTCGAAAGGAATTAAATTTCATCATGGATGAAGAGAGTTGCTAAGAAACATAATGTGGTATAAATTAGTTTGTGTTACGTGGCGTAATAATATTGAAATGTTCAGTCGCATTTATGTAGTTCTGCATTTTTTTTTCTAGTTTGACAGTTCATGTATGCATTGAATTGTTGGTGAGAGTATACAAAATTTGTTTGAGTAACAGGCCTTTTGATTAAAAAACATGATGCATGCGGCTCAATTCTAGATATCAAGTCTGTTTTTTCGGGGAAATGTCTAATCTGCAAGTTTAGTATAGAATATTTTTAATGCGATGATTAAAAAGATGATGTGACCTTGCGGGGAAAGGGGAGTTTGTTTTTCGGTTAGGCTGTTAGGGAGAGACGTTGAACGTTGAGCGTGTGATGTAAGCTTAGGGCTTACTGAATTTGCCTACGTTCTACCAGAGTTACTTGAAGCTATTGTGGGGAATTTTCCCATTCACTTTGTATGTATCTTAAAAAGAATTAAATAATTCCGGGGACCCTCTTTTGTGTTGTTTTTTGTTAGTCGGAAGTGATATTTTCTTGTCCATTGAAGAGGATTAGTGTTTACTTTAGTGATATTTCCTCATTTCTGGAATAAAATAGCGCTTAGCGAATTCTAATATCGTAGAGTTTAGTAAATTGATTTGTGCATCGAGAAAGTACATCCGCGTCCACAGCTGTTCATATAGATAAAAGGTTGCTATAAGTAAATATGGCTATAATAAATTTTGTGTATATCAAAGACAAAGAATGTTTTGTAAATAAATTAATGTTTGTGTATAGTAAATTAGATGGTTTTGGATTAAACATTTTCGCCACTAAATTCGTGTAAATGTAATTTGAAAATAGTGATTTGAAATTTTACGACAGTAACGTTGCCGTACTAGAAGGCAAGGAGGTTGAAGAGTTGGTATTCATCGATCAATTACCAAAAGGGTCAATTTCACAAGTATTGCCTTTACCGCTGTGAGAGGAAAGGCCGCATTTAGATTGATCATTTTGTGCGATTTAAGGTAATTATTTTCCTGTGATTATTATCTTTGGTGATTCTAATGAAGCTCTTTGTATTTATTTAGGCGGATGAAAACGCTTTCTTGTGTGTACAGTTTTGTATAAAAACCCTTCAGGGGGATAAGATAATTTTACAACAGTGGATTCAATCGTTTTTCGTAATATTACATATTGTGTATTATTTGTTATTATTATTGCTGTGTACCGAAATTCACATTGCGAATATTTTTCAAATTTATGTTTTCAACGGAATTATTATATCTAAGGTGTTAACTAGGTTGATGTAATTGAGATAGATGATCCAGAATTAATAATTAAGACTATACGTAGGAAGGATAACGCTTTGCTCCCTTCCGGAAGTAGATTTATTTGTTTGTGATTTGACGATAAATGTACCTAAACTCTGATTGTTTATTTTTTGAATACAAGAATAGTATTAATGAATTTGAGGGTATTATTTCGCTATTGAGCGTAACACGTGATTTCATTCCTCCTTCTCAGGGTTATTATTTTACGTGCACTCAATTTAAAAGGTAAGATATTTTGATTAGGTTCCAATTACGGAGTGGTTAATTTTCACAACCTTACAGTGCCAGCGTTCAAATAACTATTTATTTTATGATTTTGATCAAAGCTCTTAACGTAGTAGTTTATGAGAGTTTTCTCTATTAGATTATTTGTTCTTTTATTTAATCTTGTTTTAAAATTATAATGTTTCATTAAGATTTAACGTAACGTAAATGTAAAGTGAATAAGGTTGATGATCGTTCAGCTAGTCGATTAGCACGTTATTTTATTGTGATGACGTGCAAATATTTTGAAGCTTTACAGGGAACGCAGGAACAAGGATTTTAACCTACTGATTCACCTGGGTTTTATGCGACATAAGGTAAGCAAGTTTATTGTTTGTTTTGAACTTAGCTGTGGAATACTCGCATATAGGTATTTATACCCCGATATTGTCGAAATTATGACTTTCCCTTATTGTGTCATATATTTCGAGCTATCATAATGGCAATTTAAGCATTTTTTATCCTATTTAATTAATTTTTAGACTTAGTTTGCTTTATGTTAAGAAGCTGTATAAAGAAAAGTTTTGTATAAAAATATTTTCTTTAAAAACATGGCTACATCTCGTGAATGGGCAGTACCCTGTGCAAATGCTTTTATCAAAATTACCTTGTATATTGTAGTATTAAGTTACATGTGCGCAGAAAGGAGACGCTAACAGAAGCCGGAAAGTCAGGGTCAGTGATTGACAGCGCAAGAGTGAACGCTGATCAATATTTTAAAGCACGTGCTGCAAGTCATTCGTAAACAATTATAAATAACGGCCATCAAAGTGTAACAGTGAACTAAAACGCTGTAAAATATTAAATTGCAAGCTAAATTTGCTACTAGAAGCTTCTGTTGTTAATTCGCCTAGCTTTTGTAGTATTAACTAGCTTTTGTTGTTATAAGCAAAAATTGTATCGAGACAACAATACACACCTTTATACGACAGATTTGCTTAAGTGAAGAAAGATCGCTAGCTTAGACAGGTTTTTGCATGTATTTTGTTTAATCCCTAATAATTAAAAAGGTGACTTAATAATCTAATCAACGTTTCTCCATTATTAAATTGTATAGATATATAGAGGATTATTAAGTCAGTTTTCGATTGCATGTTTAGTAGTAGCTTTAAACCGGCATGCTCTTGGTTCACGCATCTTGGTTTTATGTGAAAAGAGGATATAAAATTGTTTCGTCTGTTGTTTTAATAAATGTATTCAAGTTTCATTGTTAATCATAAATGCATTAAACACCCCAGAAGTCCTGTGGAGTAGAAAGTTTTCTCATTGTATTAGTCGATTAATTAGAAGGATTAATTTAAAAATAAAAAGGAAGCCGGAAGCTCATCTTAAATAGAATACGATTACAAGTTAAAAAATTAATCGTTAATCGTTATTTAGATATTCAAAAAATTTAAACTAACCCTTACATTCTGCCTTACGAATTTTTTTATCACTAAATTACACCTCGTATCAAAGAATTGAATAGGACATAATTAGTCGGTACGTTCAAGGTGTTTCATATTTTGGAAATATTCAGCTGCTTCAGAAATATTTGATAAAAACCAAAAAATGCGCCTAATAAAACCCTCGTCTCAGCCACTGAATCGCTTCCAGAATCTAATCAACTCTAGGCGAAATAAAGACAAGTTTAACTACGAAATCTGAAGTACGTACGTGTCTTCGTTCTGGAGCTATCGTGGATACTAACATACATCGATACACACGAATACACACATGCACGCAAACACGCACCCAACCACCCACGCACAAACTCACTTACTACACACACGCAAACACCCACACACGCACACACAAGCACATATACGCTCGTACGTACGCATGCACACACACACGCACGCACGCACCAACCAACCTACCAACCACCCACAAAATTGCTAATCTGCCCAATTTATCGTGATATACTGTAACAAATATCATTCAAGTATGGTAGAACACGCACCATTGTGATAAAACCTTATCAGGAAGAAGGTATTGAATTTTAGAGCATTAAGAGGAATTATAAATAACAACCGCTGTTCTAATTACAGTGAATTAGCTGTTCTATGGACCAATGCAGTTAAAAGTATGTCTAGATCCACATGCTACAGAACGACTAGCAAAATGAGATTTAAAGTATATAAGGTAATTGTATTAGTATATTTGTTACACCTGGTAATTAACACAAAATACGGTATATTTGTGCGGCACACCGCCTACGTTGCTCCGATCAGGTTAAAACTTGTACGTATTTTAGATGTGCATATGTACTGTGTATATGGTCACAAAATGTCAGTTCCAATCGAAACTTACTCCAAATTTAAAGTGTGAGCGGTCATTCGTTTTTTGCTTGCAAATCATAAAACACCTATCAAAATTCATAAAAAAAATACTGAACACGTACGGAGAAGGCCTTATGAGCCGAAAACAAGTTTATGTTTGATGTCAGCAGTTCATAAGTGGACGCACAAATCGATTAAGGTCGACACTAATTCGAGAAGATCGTTGGTTAAAAAACGTGAAATTGTTCTACTGACCGGAATTCCTAAAAGTTCTGTTCAAAAATCGTATCTCAATTAGACTATCGAAAAGTTACCGCGAGATGGGTAACAAAACTGTTGACAAAAAAGACTCTATGACGTGTAACCATGTGCAGTATGCAAAGAGGACAATGGCAACTGTGTTCTAGGGTATGCAAGGCATTTTGCTAATAGAGTTTTTACCACCGAAAACGACAATGAACAAGCAATTCGACAGAAACGAGGAGGAAGGTTTACAGGTTGTTGCCTGACAATGTAAGACCGCATACCTCAGCTCAGACTAACGCCTGGCTTCAGCAACACAATTGGAAAGTTATTGTCCATCTGACCCATAGTCCAGACCTGGCTCTTTGGAAACGACGACCATCTTTAATATGAAGTAAGGCAGTTCATTAGAAATTTGGATTGCACCTTTCACGAAGAGGTTATACAGAAGCTTGTGTCTCGCTACGATAAGTGCCTTAACATTGGCGGTGATTACGTTGGAAAGTAGCTAAAAGTTCGCGCTTTTACTTATTGTATACTTGATTTCTACAAATAAAGTAGTCTGTCTGTCAAAGCAAAACCTTTGTTAACTAAAAAGCAAAAGCGAGCTCCATTACTCTGGTCAAAACGTATAAAATCTGGTCAAAAGGTCAATCGTTGCTGTACACGGGAGTGGTGAACAGAAATCTAAAGTATGCGTGGGGTAGCCGCAGTAGGGTCTCAGAAGGAAAGAAGAAGAAGGATGAGTGTTTAAAAAGAAAAGTGAAGTTTCCGGGTTTGCTTATGGTTTGGGAATCGATATCGGCAATTACATTTTGTGGAAGGAACTCTCAGTACATCGATACCTTAGAAACGTACCTGAAACCCCCAATGGAAAAGATGCCGATGTAATGTACATCTATCTACGTATCTAACAGGATGTAGCTGCGTGCCACAAAGCGAAAGAAATGGCTGTCAGACAATGAAATTCCGCTTTGGAATGAAACAGATCTATCACCGATAAAAAGTTTCTGACACATAATGAACAAACAATTACGCGTGTACCAAGCAGAATTACGTTCTCGACTACAGGGTACATGGGATAGTTCCACCCCTGACCATTGTCAAACTGAAACAATTTACGTGCGGGTGCGGGTTAGCGTGTACGCGACTGTGTGCACGTACTTGTGTGGACGCGAGCACGCATGTGTGTGCCTCTGCATGTGTAGCTGCGTGCCTGCGTCTATGCATACCTACGTGTCTGCATGTCTGTGTGACTGCGTATGCGTGAGCGTGTACATATGCATGTGCGTATTTGGTTAACATAAATTTAACTGTAATTGAGTATCTTTTATTGAATTCAGTGTCAAGGAAATATGAATATGCTAAAAATATTCGTATTCCGATTAATTAATTGATGCCCCTATGTGCTAATATACCAAGACAAACGAAGTTATGTGCTAACCACATAAGATTGTTTACATTTTTATTGCAAATTCACTCTTAATAATTTGTTAATGTAAATCTAATAAAACAAAGACTGTAAAGCAAACCATTATTCACAGCCTCCATTATTAGAGGTACAAGTGGATATTTTGTAAATGGGAAGATACTGCATAAATGTAAACATTTTCATTTGTAAATAGAAAGTTTTTATGTCGATCCATTTTTCTGAATTCAGGAAGTTGTGTTTCTGAAAAGCTATATTTATACTAAAGTTTGGTATATTTTATTCTTATAATAAGGTCGATTTAATCTTTAAGGTTGGTCAATCAATTTCAAACCACTACAAACGTATTTTCAGCAAATGTGCATTTGCTCCTAAACTCAGAAGTTATTATGGTTTAAGTCATTCTGTAATTAAAATTCATACATCATTTCAAAACCTCTTGTCCGTAAAAACATGCATTTAGCTACTAATTTTACAAAATTTATAATAGATTGCGATTAAGTATTCCTTTGATCTAAGTATGCGTGTGCATCGTTGTTGCTTATTAGTTCTTATAAAGGAACAGCACCATCCTCCCAGTAAAGCAAAATCCTGCCTGTTGCATTTACGATTCTCAACGAAATCGGCGCTACACATAACTCAACGGAACAATAAGGTAGGTAAATGAAAGACATTATGAGGATTTCTCATTCTCATGTAGCTTTCTCGATAATGACCGTCCGCACGTATCGTTTCTGATAAACGTTCCATTTAAGCCAATAAAGAAAAAGCATTCTTGAAAAACTATTTACAAAAAATTTCTATAATACTAAAGCTGTATTTTTATATGAGCGGACATATACTTTTGCAACGATGTGTTGATAGCTTCTTACTTAACCTATTTATAAATATGTAATGTGTTAAGGTGTTACTATTATTATGCCTATATAACCAGAATAATTATAGAAACAAGTACCTGTTATGGCTCAATCCCATCACTGAAAACGCAATTGCAGCAGTCTTCATTAAAAAAGAAATTTTTATAAATGTTATGGTTTCATTTATTTCATAATTTATAAAATTAACAATTAAATTAGTACTGTAATGGCCGATTGAATCAATGCTGATTTGAGAGTTAAGCAGGCTTTAAACAGTGATTTTATAAATCGTTATAAATTGACTAAACGGCGTTTAAGGTAATCAAGCAATGTCGGGCGTTTAACTTAGTAAACAGTGGTAAACTGCTGAACTTCTTTACTACTGTCGGTGTTCTACAACTATTTAAATCGAATACCCAACTATAGTAAGTACATAATCTCTATTATGTATAGTTATTTATAAATAAACATTATAGTAGCTTTACCGCATTTTGGTGTAAAAGTGCAAAATCTCAGTTTTTGCATTATATTATATCTTCCATGAGAAGCTATCCATTGATGAGGCCATGGTGAAGTATTTTGGTCATCATTTGTCCAAACAATTCATCTGTGGTAAACTGATGCGATTCGGGTACAAAGATTGGATGCTTTGCAGCTCCACTGAGCATTGCTACCAATTTGACACTTACTATGATGGCAAACAAAATCAAAACTATTCTGTATTACCACTGGGATCTAGAATTGTGTTAGAATTATTAGAAGCAGTGGTTCAGCCAAGTGATCATAGCATTTTCTTCGACAACTGTTTTACTAGTTATTCTCTAATAAAACATACAAGAATTAGGATATCGAGTAACTGGGGCAGTTCATGACAACAGAACTGAGAGATGCTCTTTACGAAAAGAAGCAGAAATTAAAAAGGGAAGGTTTTTTTGAATACCAGTACGATGTGGAAAGTTTACAGTTGTTACTCAGATGGAAGAACAATAACATTGTTATAATAGCAACTAATTATGACAGGATTAAACCACGGGGAAAGTAAAGTGCTGGTCCAAAAAAAAAGAAAGATTGTGCTGTTTACTGCCTATAATGTTGGAATGGGCGGCATTGATCTTCTTGATCAAGCGGTAAACAATTATAGAGTGACAATTCAAGACAAAAAATGGTGGTGGCCGCTTTGGTTTCATATGTTAAATGTATCTGTACTCAATACGTGGAGACTGCATTTATTAACTAGCGAAGGTAAGAAATTAGATCTACTAAATTTTATCAGAGAGATTTCAAGGCACTACCTACGAAGTTTTAAAAAGAGTAGTGTTATGCGAAGACCCTGAAGTGATTCACAAAGTCTGGTTACGGATGCTAATGGACATTTCTCGGGAAAACTAGGAAAACATCTAAGATACAAACAGTAGCACCAGAGAGCCAGATGGGTGTGTATTAACTGCAAAACAACATTATGCATTGAACGTAAGTGTTTTATTAATTTTCATAGCTAGGTAATTTGTTTTGATGTGTAGCGCGGCAAAATTAAATAATTTTTGTGTAATATACTTTTTTTTTATCTGACTATAACCACACTATAACGCAGGTGTGATCGTATTGTACCCATTTGAGGCCACATGTCTTTAATCCAATCCAGTAAAATTATTGTTTTTATTTCGATAACGAACGCTTACCAGTTCACTAAAGAATCCAAAAATTAAAAATTTATTTAAAAAAAATGTATATATATATATATATATATATATACATATATATATATATATATATATATATATATATATATATATATACATATATTGTGTGCTATTATATGGGGCCGAAACGGGGACCGTTAAAGTCAATACGATTAATAATATGGAAGCGTTCGAAACGTGGGTTTTCGTAAGACTATTAAAAGTACCCTGGACTACCGATGTGACCAACGGTGAGGTTTTGGAACGAATGGATGGAGAGAGGGAGCTGATGATTATAGTGAAACGAAGGAAGGTCGCATGTCTGGGCCACATATTTCGTAACACAAAATATCTATTCCTGAAGTTAATTATGGAAGGAAAAATTGAAGAGAAACGGAGTCTAGGTAGGAAGAAGCACTCATGGTTCAAAAACATCAAAGATTGGACAAACCTAGATGCTCACACGCTATTTATAGCCGCACAAAACCGAGAAGAATTTACTGTAATTGTTGCCAACATCCATTAAAGACATGGTACTTTAAGAAGAAGGAGAAGAAGCCGTATCCCAAGCCAGGAAAATAAAATATGCTCCCACGCAAAAGAATCCCAGATAGCAGAACATTCGTCAACAAGTATGCTCCTACTAAAACAGCACAAACTGTATAACTGCATAACAAAGGATTGCCACCACCAGCGAGCTAGCCTTCCTGGAAGAGAAGCGTCCATGTTTCACCTGCATGGAACATAATTCCAAAGTCAAGCGCCACTCGTCTAGACGCTGCGCAAAGTGCCATATGCTACTCCACTAGGATTACAAACATCCTGTAAACCCAGTAAAAACAACATCGCTCAGAGCGAAAAAAAAATGGGTGTACACAGCTCCACAGAAAAAGAAGTCGTTTTATCTACAGTAATGGTTAAAATGAAAGATATCGTTGGCGAGCTCCAAACATTACGGGTATTGGTCGATCCTGGATCGCAGGCATCATTCATAACGGAAGTTTCAACGTAATTATTAAAATTGTTATTGGGCTTATGAGTTTCCCACCTATAATAAAACCTAAAGTCCCACCAAAATAGTAGCTATATGTTCTTTATTTGTAATATTGCTTAATTAACACAAACGTAATGAGGAGACATAAAAGAAAAATGGAAGGTAAGTGTTCAATAATTTACCAAACTAACCCCAAGTGATATCTAGTTTATCATAAATTCTTAAGACCAGTAAAATTAATCATTATTTAATTTCAGACAAAATCTAATAAATTCAAGAGGAAATTTTATAGCAGAATCTTTAAATTTTAGTGAAACACATTATTAGTGTAAAATTTAAAATGTACGTCCAATAATATAGCTGTTATAAATATTTATCAATATTGCCATGCCTTGAGTAATTAAAAAACGAATTAAAGAGAAAATAGTCATTTTGAGTTTATGTTAAACAGCTCATTAAAATATAAAAAATCGTGTTGTATCATTTCCGTACATCAAAGTATTTCGAAATCAAACCGGAACATTCTGAACTTTGTTTACATATAAAACTAATTATTCACTATATACAGGATTTCAATGTTAGGTATATAGTATAGGATATAGCACAGATGTTGGGACGCCAGAAAACTGAACTCAGATGAGTCGGAGGTAAAAAATAAAAAAAGTAATAAATAAAAGCTATTTGTATCGTGGAAGGCCAGTATCGATCATATTATATTTCTTTGCTGAATTTTACTTTTTTATACTTTTAAAAATAAAATGTGATGTTTGAAAAGTGTTTTTTCACAAAGAGTTTCTTTTATAATACCGTTTACATTGTAAAATTCGCTATTCAATGTCGGAGTACAAATAAAATTGAAAGTTTTCTAATTTAATATAAAGAAATACTTGGTGTGGAACAACACAGGCCTTTCCAAATTGGAAGTTAAAAGCAATTAATAAATTTGTTATAATAATTATGCAACTTGTATTAAAACACATTCATAATGAGAATATGCAACGTCGTAAAAACAACAATAACAATTTATGATGTCACATAGACGTTTAGATCTTTTTGTCAGACAGGGGTTAATGGATATTTAGATGCCAGTTTGAAAGCATAGCGACGTTAGAGTTTTAATTGGTATCAGACAATATTGCAGATTTTGTTTCGCTCAGTCTCCAAACATTGTCTTCGACCCCACCGTTCTTAATAAATAATATACTATTAACAATGAAGGATGGCACGAATTGTTTACTGGTCAACGATAGTGTTTGGTGGCTAAGCGAAGCAAAGTCTCCAATATTGTCTGAGTCGACTTAAATTCTTAGCGTTTGTGATGCTTATATAATTTTTAGTCTGATTACTTTTCTTTTATTCTTAGGTTAAATCATCAAAACTATATAGTCATGGTTTACCATAGGCATAAATACTAAACAAAATATACTTACTGTTCAGTAGAACGGTAAGTGATCAATTACCTACCATGTATGCATTTAACAACCAATGCAACCATTAATGAAGGGTAAAGTCAAGCTACCTAGCTAAACGTAGGTATGGTAAATCAATAATGCTGACTTATCGAACGAAAATACAGATTACACCTTTTATAAATTGCTATATGCAAAATTGAATTTTCTTTAAAAAAGCTGTCTACACATTTTGCTATACAAGTCATTCATACTCAGATATTGCACAAAGTTAACAAATACTTAAGCTTTCAAATTTTTTCCCCTCAACGACATGTCGCATCCAAACATTATTTACAATTCGAAATTCTATGAGATAGTATATATATATATATATATATATATATATATATATATATATATATATATATATGTTATGTGAAAAATACAACTGTATCAGAAGTATTTGAATAAAACCAACTCTGCAAAGTAAACCACCACTACCGCTATTGGGTTTTTCCACACACACGCACACGCACACGCACACGCGCGCGCACACGCACACGCACACGTACGCGCACACACACACACACACACACACACGCACCACACACACACGCACACGAACACGCACACGCACACGCTCACACGAACACGCACACGCACACGCATACGCACACGCAAGCGCACACGCACACGCGCACGCACACGCACAAGCACACGCACACGCACACGCACACGCACACGCACACGCACACGCACACGCACACTCACACGCACACGCACACGCACACGCACACGCGCTCGCACACGCACACGCACACGCACACGCACACGCACACGCACAGCACAAGCACACGCACACGCACACGCACACGCACACGCACACGCACACGCACACGCACACGCACACGCACACGCACACGCACACGCACACGCACACGCACACGCACACGCACACGCACACGCACACGCACACGCACACGCACACGCACACGCACACGCACACGCACACACACACCACACACACACACACACACACATATATATATATATATATATATATATATATATATATATATATATATATATATATATAGTTTTTATATGAAATTACTTAAGCTGTGACGGCATTTATAATTACAACGTTATTGTATGCAATTATTAGGCAACTGCATAATGAATAACAGTGAAAAGGTCGATTTAATCTCAATATTTGGCGAGTGTAATCGCAACGCACGAAGATCAGTCGCACTATATGCAGAAAGATTTCCTGACAGGTATCACCCTCCACATACTTACCTGCACAAAATTGAAAATTCATTAAGGCCACACTGGTAACACTTGTTTTTTCCGTATATTTTTATAATTATTGTTGGATTTACTGCATTTTCAAATCCTATTTTTATGACATATTGCGAAAGAAACAGGAACGTATAATATAAAATCCATCACGATATATGCATAGATATGTTGAGAATTGCGTGGAAAATACAAAATGAGAATGTAAAGCATATTTTAGTTTCCTTAAAGAAAGATAAATTGTCTATTATACGTACTGTAAATAAAAATGTTTCTTAAATATTACTTTATCTCACTAGTAGTACTAATTATATGTTTCACAGTTCACAACGTTTATTTAATCATACCAATAATCTGTTTTGAGTATTGATTTATTACAAGTCATTTGGATTAAAATACCTCTTAAAAAATTTATATGAGTGATGTTATTTTTTTTGAACAACTCTATAATTTTTCTAATCTAAAACTGCGAAATTTGTTTCCTATCGCATTGAATGCGAGATGAATCTGTTAATCCTTCTTACAGATTTATTATTATATAAAATTACCTGTTCTTGATGTAGCTGTTTCTAATGACACCCGCTTTGGTAATCCTTGAAACGTTTTTTGTGCAATTTCTATTGCTCTGTTAAAACTTTCATTAGTTCCAATTTTTTCTAGAAGATGCAAATTGTAATCCGAAGTAAGCTAAAAAGAGGAAAACGTATGTTACTTGGTATAATACTAATACAAGGGTATTTAACATTCTACAGTAATTCGCTTAAAATTAGTAGTCTGACTAGAAGATATTACATATAATGGGGTTAGAGATTACAAACAGATAGCATTAACTGTCTTAGTTTGTGGACTGTATTAAATCGTGAAAATCCATGTATTAATTCCGTTATGTGGAACTACGTATTGGCAACAAATGGCTTATCTGGTATGTAACAGACCAAAACATACATATATCAAAAAATAAGTAATGCATTATTTTATTTTATTTATTGCGAAAACCATTTAAATGCTATTACATTCACAATAATCATATTATAATTATAATTATTTGTGGAGCTACTGACAACGGAAATGATGTAAATTTGCATTCTAGGAAACTGGTTTATGGTAGAAATAATATTTTATCAGCTAAACATACTTTCAATTAACTAGAAGCCTTGTATTTCAATTAAAAGTTTAGCGATTAAATCTTATTTCAAGAAATGACCTCATATCATTCATCAGTTGCTATAGTTACTATTCGTGAAGGGTTTATACGTATAATTATTCTTTATTATTTAGGAAATAGCCTATACAATAAAGTTTGGTTGGTTATATTGTATGTTTAAAAGAATTATTTTACTAAGAATACGATGACCATTAAATGTATACAGCTAAATTTTGGTGGCTGCAGTTATATAGGTCTATGGAAAAACATTATTGCGGGTCTGACATATAATAAGCTAGAAAGAAACCCAATAAGCATTATATGAGTGTGAGAGAGACATAACTTTATCGATGTTGCCACTTGTACATATTTGCATGTAGGCTCAAAATATGAACTACTTAAGTCTCCTTCAATCTAACTTCAACATTTCTAACGAAACCAATGCAATTAAGATGGTGTTGAAAAATTGCGTGTTCTTTGAAACTATTAAGTAATTACTTTACACTTAAACATTAAATGGTAATTACCTCAAACATCGAAGTTTATTGTAATTTCAAATTTATGACATGGTTCGATTACTACTCGTAAGAAGAATCAAGAAGAAACTTACGAGAGCTACAAACAAGAACATTAACATTTACATTGATAGTATAATTTAAGCTTAACGTTTAACTTTAACATTATAATTCTTATAGAAAAACTAACTATCTTTAAAAATGAACAGAATCCACTTTTTTCAAAACTCTACTTTATAAGATTTTCGAAAAGAGCTCCACCTTGCGCAAGGTAGTAACCCAATCTATGATAAAATTCAGTTCGGGTGTTTGTTATCATTTCTAGGGTGATGCTGTTTAAAGAGTCTGTAATTTTGACACGAAGTTCGTCCAAATTTTTAGCCCGTTCATGCTTGTGCCCATAAATTTGCTGGGGTACGTATCCCCAAACAAAAAAAGTCGTTCGGCGCGATATTAGGTGAGCCAGGAGGATATTTAATAGTACCTTGTTCAGGAATAATACGGTTAGGGAACGTAGTTTCCAAAAACTGTTGAACTCTTATTGCAGTATGAGCAGGACAGCCATATTATTGATACCAAATATCATCAAAATTTATATCGAGGCGTTGAACAGCTGGAATTATCTGGTTTCTCAACAGTTCTAAATATTTGTCCGCATTCAAGTTTCCGTTGATAAAAAATGGACCAATTATGGAATTGTCTAAAATTTCTGCCCACACATTAACTTTTTGGGGGTATTGTGTCCGGTATCTAACAGCGACAGACGGATTGCGATGGCCATGTAAGTTAAAAGAACACTCGTCGGTAAACAAAATATTTTCACCAAATCTTTCGTTTTCATTAGCCCGATTCATCATATCTTTACAAAATTCCATACGCTTTTGATGATCTTCTGGAAAAGTTCTTGTGTAGTTGCAACTTATAGCAACGGTATTTATTCCTTTTCAAGATATTTCGAACTGTTCTTGGTTTAATATTTATTTCTTCAGCAAGTTTTGACCCGGGATAATAATTTTCCATAGCTGTATAACACTGAACAATTAGAATTAGTGTTTACTGTAATACACAGTGTATCTCAAAAGTACGGAAACGCTCAATTATCTCAGTTATTTGTAAAGTGACATAGATGAAAATTGGGGAGTTTACATTAGCAATCGTGCTCTATCCTACAAATATATTGGTTGATTTATTCCGGGCATTAAAAAATTGAATAATGTACATGGTGTTCCTTTTGAATGATCAAAGTTGTAATTCTTAGTAGAAGCGGCAACACTGCATCACTGAAAATATTTTTTGGATAGAGCACGATTGAAAATGTAAACTATCCAATTTTCATCGATGTCACTTTACAAATAACTGAAATGGTTGAGCGTTTACAAACTTTAGGGGCACACTATATGTACCCATTTAACGGAAAACGCCACCAGAGGACGGTCTTTTAGTGGATTTTAGTACGAACACCGCCACTTGAGGGAAGAGTACAAACGGGACGACCATGTAGTTTGTCGAAGTGTGTTTCACCCGCTAGACTAGTGGCGACACGACCTGATTAGCATTCGGGAGGTAATGGGTTCGATTCCCGTTACCGTCTACCTGGTATGAGGTTTTTTCAGGGGGTTTTCCTCATACACTTGTAGCGGCATGGTCACTGCGTGTATGCACACCATGTACAGCTACTTAGGCGAATAATGGGGTAGTATGTTCCACTCAGAACCCTAACTCCGTTCCTTCCCATCCTATCCTGACCACTCTCATCCTTAATCCCATCATGCATATATACGTAATGTATGTATGTCTGCTGGGAATCCATGCTTGTGGCTGAAGGAGCTTGGAAAGCTCAATCAGCCCGCCCTCCCTCTTGGGGAGGGAATGGAATACGTGACCTTTCCTTCCTTACCCGCTTCCGCGCTCTTCTTGTCAGCATCTCGAAATTTTTTGGAAGAAATTTGAGGAGAAATCCATCATAAGGTATTTAACACGGATTTATCTAATCATGTTTTTTTTTAATTAGGATCATTTTTTGAGCATCTTAATAGTGTTAACATTTTGTTACATACAAACCGTTACTGACGCGATTATTTAACTATGATTTCAGATTACATCAAAGCTTCACATTATTTCGCTGAGTTTATACATTACCCTTCGCTTTCGTCGCATTCTAACTAAATCAATAAATTTACTCTTTCTTATTATATAACAGTAAAGTCCTACAAAAACGGGCATTATACATCATCTTAAATATTTCACATAGGTAAGAAACGGAGAATATTATTCTTTCAAGGATGCAGTTTCAACGACAGATTAACACCAAACCATGAACAATATGACAATAACACATTACTTAACACTATTTAATCTCATTAGGTTAATTGCAACTTTCACTCAGACACAAGCAATACTTTTCAGCAAGTTTTACTACACTTCTTAAGTATTTTAAATTATACTTATGGGAGAATTACATATTTTTTGTTCTGAAAGATAACGTAGGCGGCCTATCTTGCAAAATAGCAAGAGAGAAAGACCAGAGTAATGTAAAGGTTTGTGTGGACACCTTGCTAGTTATTTCAACAGCCTATCTTGCAAAATAGCAAGAGAGAAAGACCAGAGTAATGTAAAGGTTTGTGTGGACACCTTGCTAGGTATTTCAACAGTTAGCCAAAGCAACCCAACAAGTAGCAATCAAGTAACTTGATACACACATAAACGCACACCTGCAAATACAAATCATATCGAACATGCAAAAAAAAAACTAGTATCAAACAAAGAAACTTGTAAACAAGTAAACAGCCAAACATACAAATGTACAAACGAAAAAACTACCAGTCAAGTAAATGCCCAAATACCAAACTTGTAGCCCCGCAAACATTCAACACGGAATAAATAAGCTACTACATTGCGCAGGCAACTGCAGCTTTTTTCACATGTTTATACCTACACGGCTGTACCACTATAACACATTTATAGTACTGACTCTGTCTGTCAATACGATGATAAGGTTCACTCAGGGGATTGTTTTACGTAGTCGCGATGCAGTAAGATTAAATAAAGATGATGGTGTGTCACAACACTTCCAATCACTATTATCTGCATGTCATCTTATAGTTATCAAGAAAACTATGTAGTCTTATTGATAGTTATATTAATATCGTACCGAATGGTAACAGTCAATATACATGGATCTCTCCCACTTAAAATTAGTACTTTACTTTGAAATGTTCTTCAAAGTCAGCATTAGGCTTGTAAAGATTGTCAACACATTCATTTCTTGTTTTAAAGTACAACCAACTATGGGAATATCTGGATATTTATTAATTAGTGTAAATATACAAAAGCTCCAAAACAGCACTATTTTTTTGATGAATTTTCGATGTCACGTTTACTTTTTGTGATAACCACAAACAAATGAAAACACGTTAGTCCTTATTTTGATATCGCAATATATTTACAAGGTAATAAAATACCTAAACTAAAATATTTATAGAGATCTAAAGTTAAGCGTGTTGAAAAATCATATGCTTTACAAAATTCAAGAGCGTCAAAGGCTCACGAACTAAACATTTGAAATTTACATTTAATAGAGCTCATGTCATTCAGTCATTCAGTCTGCCGAAAAGATTGGTTGCGCAGAGGTCTAAGTGGACGGTCTTGAAGGATTTGGGCTGAGCGTAATCCGATTACGAGCTTGTCTAACAGAAGAACAGAGGCGTAGTTACTGATTTTCACTATTTCAATTTGTACATTGCTTAATCACCGTGATTAATTCTTTTTACACCTGCAATTCCGTACAAAATACGTGGAGGTATTCTAATTAAATATTAATATTAGTAATAATAGTAGGTTATTAATACTGATTATGAAGCAAGCAAATTTGTTCTATGCCAAACTTTCTAATCGCATCAAGCGGTATTTAACGCACTTTCAACGAATTTGTTTACGTATCGATCTCTGCAAAAGAATGTGTCATTAACAAGGCACTAAGGTACGTAGAATATAGTAAATAAAATTTAATAATTACCCTCAGATTTGTTTTATTACTTTCAGTTAGGGTTAAGATTTCTGACAGTGATTTTCGACTGGTTATACTGTAACTGTGGAAATATCAACATTAGGTTGCGGAAAGGCAGTGCACAGGCAAGCACGTGATGTAGTGTATAACTAAAATTATCTTGCGATACTATTCCCAAATGAATCGAAACAAGAAATTAAGCAACATGTTCACGATTGTTTTGGAGTATTAGTAAGAACGATTGAACTGATTATGAAGCAAAGGTAAAGGCTGCGTAAAGTAATGGAAATTTACTGCTCAATTTACCAAAAACGGGGGGGAAATAAAATAGACGTGATTTTCAGTGTACCAGATTACGAAATAAACCACATACGGGTGGTGTACAATTTTCATAATACCGAAATCTCCCGGCATACAGTTGATAATCTCTAACAAACATTGGAAAATGCAATACAGTGGACAGATAAGAGATCTATGTTCTAACGACTACTGAAGAAAACTGGATACAAATGGAAGATGACGCAGGACAAGAGGAAAATTCTTGTAGAAAAGAATGATATACGAGCATTACGGGTAAATCATTTACAAAAGTTGAAAAATTTTAGAGATGAGGGTAGACCAATCGTGTATTTGCATGAAACCTACGTTCACGCTGCACATACAACTTCCAAGTGTGGGAGTGATGGAACATCGTCCGGATTATTGACACCAATTTCTAAAGGATGAGGTTAATCATTGTTAATGCTGATGGAGATATGGGACACATTCCGAATTGCCTGTTTATTTTTAAATCATGATCAAAGAGCGACGATTACCACCATGACATGAACGTGGATAATAATATTGCAATAACATAAATGACAATGTCTGCATGTGTACTAAGCAAATCTTACAGTATGGCTTGAAATGTTTTGATCAGGTCGACATAAAAGATATATATTGCTACAAGGTAGTTTGGCATGACAGTTTGTATGTCCTGAAAAGTTTAACTTTGGATCTGTCTGGAGTTTAAGAAATTTCACATGATTTGGATTCAAAAAATTAAACTTTTTTATTGACATAACCATTTGAACAGTTTTATTTTGGTTAAAGGTAACCTGATAGAAATACATCATTTTTGAGCCAGGCTCATTGCTTTTCCTGAATCGGATAAATTACTTTCAAACAGTTGTTGGTTATAAGAATGTACTGTCATCGGCATACAAATTACACTCAGATGATGTTGATAAATAGTACGGAAAATCAATGAGAAAAATTAAAGAAAGGAGAGGTCCTAAATTGACATCTTGAGGAACTCTCGAGATAACTATTAGAAATTTGATAATTTATTATTAACTTTTACCGCTTGTTGTATATTCTGTAAACAGGATGAAATGAAATTAAATCACAACTAAGTTGGTAAAAGTTGTAGCATCTCCAAGACTACAGAGACATTAGTCTTCTCGTTACGTACGTAATATCGAAACAAACTAACAGATTGCGCTTCTCTCGCAATTTACTATTAAACCAAGTAATATTGTCATCACAAACACGAACTTTGACATTTTTTTCCAGAAACTCTACCAAGAAAGGCTCCATAAAATAATCAAAATTATTTCAAACTTTTCAGAGTAACAAAGGTTGCAAATATACAAGAAAAAACAATTTTCCAAGCTTAGAGAATAAAAAAAAATGTGATACATCCCCTTTTTGTGATTGGTCTATAAGTACTTTTGGTAAATTTTGTGTTACAAGTAGCATTTAGATGGTAATTAATAGTTTGTTAGTGCTCGACCAAAATGGTTCGATTACATAGTATCTTTGAATTACACTTATCCAAACTGAAGTAATAATAATAATAATAATAATAATATGTTTTATTGCTGTAGTACACTTTACAGAAGTCTTAAATTACAAGATTCAAATTCTTGAACACTATAAAAGGCTTTATTTAATAAAAAGAACTTAATTTTCCGTTTTAGCAATCCAAAATCTAAGTTCCTAATTTCTGTTGGTAATAAATTAAAATATTTCACAGATAAATTAATAAAACTATTATGTGTTTTTGTTAGTCTATAAAAGTTTCTACATATATCACTACTGTTTCTCGTAAATAAAAGTACCAGCAAGACAATTATATCTTGGTGCCTCAAAATTCGTTTGCGAATATCTATATGATCTATATGGTCGCAAAGATTAATTGCATTTTTATCTAATGAATTACTGAAGTTCACATTAAAATCACCAGTTAATATGACGTTGCTAAAGTATGCTAACTCATCCAATAAAGCATTAATATCATTTAGAAACGTACCAAAATCTCCATGGGAAGAGGGATAAACTACTACCACAACTATTAGTACATTAAGAAACATTACAGCAGTTAGTTCGCAATGAAACTCAATTTATAATTTGTTAGTGTTATTTAAAGTTTTAAAAGCAAAATCACTGTGAACAAGACGCAACACACCGCCATGATACTTCGTGCATAGTAACTAGCAAGTATGTAATTTTCGAACCCATAACTAATGTATTTGACTGCATCCAATGTTCAGTCATACATATAACTTTAAATTGAATTGCCACTGTACACAAGAATGATTCTAATTCCAAGATTTTATTAGGGAGACAATGAAGATTTAAATGAAATATTGAAAACCCTTCAACAATCTATTATGACCACACTGGTCATAATAGATTTGGAAGTGGAAGGGGTGCAGCCTAGGGACGTGACGTCATAATTATTCAAAAGTGGTGGCGGGTGGTGTGCAGTTAATTAAAAGTGGTGGGTGGGGGGCAGTCTGGGGGTCTAGGGTGGGACTAGGAGTGGGGTTGATGGAGGGGTTGAGGACGGGATCGGCTTCTTTTCGGGGGCCTTTTTCAACCCCTAGGCGGGGTTTCAGTCCCTAATTAATGTCCCTTTGGCAGTATTAAGAGTCTTTATGGCGGTCTATTCCCCTGGTTAGGGGGCGTTGGATGCCCACGAGACCCTAGATGAGGGGTGTGGATGGTAGATTAGGGACCGTTTGGCTGAGTTAAGGCGGGGTTAAGACTAGGTAAGACCTTTATAACTTCATTAAGGCGGAGCTAAGACTAGGCCACACCCATCATTTTACCTGATTGGGTGGGCGACAGTTTTTCTGCCCCTGGGCGAGGTTTAACCCCTCATTAACGTCCTTTTGGCCATATTAAGTCTTTTTGGAAGTCTAACCTCTGGTTAGGGGTGTTTGATGCCCCTAGGGTGTGGTCTACAGACCATTTTAGATGTGATAAGGAAGAGCTAAGACTAGATAAGGCCCTTACGGATTCATTAAGGAGCGACTAAGACTAGGCCACACCCATCCTTTTGCCTGATCTCTGCATTCTGTTTGGTTATGGCGGGATATTTGAATTTGTATTTTAATAAGGCGGCCCTAATGCTAACTTGTAAGATACTTGCTCTCGGGCCTTCGCCCCCTTGCCCTAAAATTTGAGTTGGTTTGTGGTGCCATTTAGTGGTGTGTAGACTAATGATTATTTTCTGTAATAGAAGTGGCTCCACCTAGCGGTACATTTTAAAAGTACATACAGGACCCTGTAATGGTTATGGGGGAAATTTTAAATAAGAGGCTCTAACACTTCTTCACTCATTATCGTTTTTAATTATGAGCCATAATCACTCTTAAATGAAACAACTAAGGTACTAAAAAGTCTTTTTTATCTATCAGGTTAGAATATTAGTAGAAAAAGAAACATTATACAGTAACTTGACTATCTCATTGTTTATAATTAAACGTGCAGTAAAAAACTTACTTACAAAATCAATCATTGATAAACTATTTAATGTAAAATACAAAAACATTAACGTATAAAGTCCGAATGGCAATCCGGCAGTATCGGCTTGTTATGGAACTATATAGAATGCTTCTTTAGGGAACGTAAATGGTATGCTTGCGGTGGCCGTCCAAAGGAATCAAAATACTCGCCGTTACTAAGTTCAATGCTGGCCTGGTTACACTTATTTTTAAAAGTCGATTTTAGCAAAAATAGCTTTGATTGCATCACTTCTTAAGGTGGACCCTACAAAATTTCATATAAAATCAATCAAAAATGCTTAGATAGTAAGCAGGCCGAATGTTTTTGTGAGTCTGCATACAACATTTTAAAAGGTCGTGTACCTCTCTCAGCTAATCAGAAGCATCGACTTTTTCAACATAAGTACACTCCAAGATGATTGGCTCAGAGAGGCTAATCTACAGAAAGGAAGAAATAGTTTCTTGTACAGAAGGGCGGAGCATTTCTACCACTCCCGTGAGAACAATTTCTTGGTGGTATTCTAGGTAATCTGTTTCAATAACAACCATGGACCACAATCTGAAGAAGATGGTTATTCTACCATTGGATTTCATACAACGCAAGCAGGCCCCAGACGTCACACAAGACAACACTTTAACACAGCTGAGTAACGGCATGGATAAAGTTTTAAAAACCAAAATGGCTGACCGTGACAAATGGCAGCGGTACAATCAAGTTATTCAAAGGTATCTACAATTACATCAATCCGATAGCATAACAATCACCGATGATGCTGATGATTTGCCGAAACGCAAGGGTCTTGCAGACAACGAAATGGTGTCAACGCTACCGCCTTTATTTAGGAAGAAAGGTGAGGTTTCTTGCGTATACTGAATACGGGCAGTGATGTATTTTGGGATAAAAGGGGTACTATCACAATAAAAGACGAAATCATCCCACACTCCAGCATTGTCGACCAGGTTCACAAAACGTTAAGACAGCGAAAAACTAGAACTCGACGTACATTAAAGAAATAAATATACCATGAAGATTTATCGGAAATACTCGAATACATGATGCTGCTGTATCATCTAACCTTGAACGGACCCTCACAACTATAGGTGAGAATTACGATCGTGATAGGGAATCGAAGGAAACACCGAAAAGATCATCTCAAAGAAGAAGACTTCCACTAGATTGGGATACGTGGCTTTACATAACACGGATGCTGTATACTATGATCCCTCGTATCCGGCAGGGTTTTCTGCTAACGCTGTGAATGGTAAACATGGCGAAGTGAAAAATTGGCTGCAACCACACGAAGAATATACGATACATGAACCTGCCAGAAAAAAGTTTCCGCGTAATAGATATATTGTGAACAACATTTACGGGCTGTGGCAAGCGAACTTTAAGTAAACACAATAGTGGTTACAATTACATACTAACGATTATTGGTGTGTTTAACGAGAGGGCGTGGGCGCGACCTCTTATATCGAAGATAGCCGCATCTGTAATTGAAGCGTTCGCCGATATTTTTAAGGAGTGTGACAATACACCGGCAAATCTACAGACAGATGAAGGTAAAGAGTCTGTGGCAGGCAGAGTACAACACTTTTCAAGAAACAAAATATCACTTTCTATGTAACAAATAACCTTGATTTAAAAGCATTTGTAGTTGAAATATTTAATAAAACATTGAAAACAAAGATGTGGTGTTATTTATACTACAAAAATTCCTATAGGTATAGTGATGTACGCCAAAAACGTCCTCATTCAAGTATAAAGATGGCCTCTGCGGCTGTAAACGATGAAAACACTTTGGAAGTGTGGCATAACCTATATGCGAAAGGCCTAGGCCCAACACATTAACCTAAACGTAAAGCCCGTGATCCTGAACATGTCAGAATCGCCAGAACTGAGTAAACCTTTGAGAAGGGATATGAAATGAATTGGAGCGAGGAAGGTTTTACAATTCGTGTAGTGATAAAAAGAAGACCGCCAGTTTACCGCATAATCGATCTTAATAACGACCCTGTTGTGCGTACCTTTTATGGGCAAGTTGTTAAGGTTGAAAGAGACACCCTATTCAAATTCGATAAGGTTTTGGTAGAGAAGGGCCGTGGACGACATAATCAATACCTGGTCAAGGGGCGCGGGTGACAAATTTAATAGTCGGGTGTTAGCTTCGCAACTGAGAGATATAAAATGGAGTTTTATCTTACCTTATTGAGTAATAGTTCTTTGACGTATTTTCCTGATAATATGACGTCAAGTTTCATTACACAGTTGCCAAAGCGAATAAGATTAATGGGCTCTTGTGTTGTAGGCCTATCGGAAATTCAGTACACTTTCGCTCTTGCGCGACAGACAATTTAATTTATTATAGAACCGAACCACCTGCGGGGGAGATGCTATATTATAAAAGGCACATTTTCAACACGACATCGAGAAAATCAGTTATATTGAGGACTGTTGGTACGTGCTACGTTTCGCTTAGGGGAATTATGCTAACATGGAAGACATTGCCAAAGAGGTAAATAACCACGAGCTAGTAAGTAAATTGTTAACAATCGAATACCTTAAGTTAACTAAGCGTGTCACTACGAAATTAAAAACCTTTTTCTCGCTATTCAGCTTCTCACAATGTCTAGCCTTATGGTCCGTATCAGGATATAGCTATGGAACCAATACCCCCACACCACGTTAGTATATGGATAGGATTACCAACCCAAATGTTTGTTTATTGCGATATTATTGAACCGCAAATTGGGCGGTTATGCATATAATAAACATTACTTCAGAAAACTATTCTTACGGGAGTGATAAAGGTGTGGTTTTTTCGCCTGTACACTAAATGCCAGTGATGACACGGGAATTTGAAAAACATCGAGATTAATATAAAAACAGACATGTGTGCAGCAATTCCATTCCAGTTTGGGACGCCGTGACTGAAGCTACACTTTAAGAAAGTGCAATAATGGTTTGTACTTATCAACAATATTATATGAATCAGGCCGGTAACGGTATTGGCTTCATCTACAGAGGCTCACCATATCAACGTGGTCACTGAATAGGAAACTGGCTACGTGGTATATTTAAAAGTATAACACAGCTATTTAAGTCTGGTGCGCAGGCTATTGGAAAATAAGCTATCAGAACGAGCACCAATATCCTCGGTGATGTCATGGACGATCGGCCTATTAAGGAACCGTTTGAGGAAAGATTTCACGAGGCAGGTAGAGACCTTAAGCGTAAACTCGATGAGAAAATCGATAAAACGATGGAGAGTTCGGGCTATAAAAGAATACGATCGGCTGATAATAACAAGTCTCTACCGAGAGCTATTGCTAAGAAGAAAACTACTTACGACGATATATTTTAAAGATAATTGCTTTTTTACATGCACAATCGTATGAATGCGTCAAGTCCGAATTGGATTTGTTCACTTTATCGTTGATGTTGACAAGCATCGACAGTGGTGAGTGGATATTTTACAAGCCCTTATTAGCTCTTAGTGATGACGCCGCAATAGAATTTGTAGTGCCTGGAAATGGAAACAATTACATAGATTTAAGCCAGACCATGTTGTATATCACAGCTAAAGTTCTAAAGCAAGATGATACAACGCTTACTGAGGCAGATGTTGTAGCACTGGTAAACAATTGGATGCATTCACTTTTCACGCAAGTGGAGGCAAGGAAGCCAAGACTTCACATCTAGGTTGCACCATATGGCACAATGGTATAGCCGGACAGATGAATACACAGAAACACGCAAACAACGGGTTCTTAAAACGTGAAGCACTTGAAGCGACCAGCAAACTGGTTGAGATGATTGATCACGAGTAGTCGGATTTCTTTAATCAAGAAACGTTTCTCATAAGTGGTGTTGAACTAAAGACTAAATTTGTACGCCTAATGACAGTACACGGTGCACCTTACAAGACGATGATTACTGGTGAGACGTATGCGAATCAACCTCACCATTCTAATTGTTCACGCTAAAGCCTTAGAAACAACTGCAGCAAAATACCCTGATACAAGGGCAGACGTAAAAGTGTGAACTATACCTGTGGGCATACACCGAAAATCATTGGATAATGTCTTTCTGGGGCAGTTACCTAAACGATGTATCGTAGGTTTTTTATCAAATAAAGCCTTCAACGATAAATACCCCTTAAACCCGTTCAATTTTCACAACAATATTAGATACATGTCGTTATATATTGACGGCCAACAAATTCCTTCAAAGGCCTTACAACCAGACCCTACAGCTAATAGTTTATATGTAAGGGCGTATCACACCTTATTCTCCGGCACGGTTTTTGAATGAAGGCAACGATATATCGAGAAGGAATACCCCAACGGTTACTGTGTAATGGCCTTTGACCTAACACGACTTGCCTGAAAATTCTAGCACTCACTGGAATTTAGTTAGAAATGGATCACTTCGGCTGGAAGGAGGCTTTGAAGAAGCTCTCGTTAAAACCGATAACTGCTTGGGGTATGTCGAATTCGATAACGCGATCGAAATCGATACACATCGGAATCTCGTCGTGGATTTCAGCTGTTAAAAGGGGTACTTCTAGATCTCAAGCTTTAGTGTACATCAGCAGTTGAAAGAAGACGGACGCATACTTGGACATACCAGAGTTTAGAGGTGTTGATAATGAATTGTTATTGTTGATGCTGATAAAGTCTTCTCAAGATTATTTTATATCAGAACCTATGTCAAAACAGATAAGGTATTTAGAGGATCAATATCACGGTTTGAAATGGCGATCGATACATGTACCCTACAACAATTTCCAAGCGGTTCTGATAAGGGCGCTGCTGTCATTTAACAAACTTCACGTTAGGGGCAGTGAAAAACAACAGTTTTTAAGATTTCTCAATAAACCAATAATATACCTAGACGAGATTGCTTGTCTATCGCTTAAACAATTGAAAAAAGGAGCAAAGGCTTATAGTTATTTAAACTATAACATCGCGGAGCCTATGTGTGCACAGAAAAACGCATTAATATTACAAGACTGGACGTAAACCAACTCCAAAGATGTATGCGGTACAAGTTTTGGAATGTTTGAAATCGATCCACAGCCGCAAGAATGTATTTCGACTTACATGTGCTTCTAATCAACTACCAAGGCACGCGCCTAGACTGTGTGCGATTATTGTAAACACGGATCCAGGAAACAAACCAGGGCAGCAGTGTTGGGTAGGATCTAGATCAAAGTGATCTAGATCCAGGATCTAGATCCACTAAACGGATCTATGATTTGGATCTAGATACTTTGCTCTGCTAGGATCTAGTATCTGGATCTAGATCACATTTTAACAGATCTTTAGTACTTGAATCCAAAGATCCATTAGAATATTTTAAAATGTATTTTAAGGGTATTTTGTGAAATTTTTAACTGGCTTGAGGCAACAGAGCTTTATATTTAAAAAATACATTATGCTCCGTTACGACCGTTACATCCGTACCCCACAGAGATACATACACATTTACACAATTACCTACTGCCTGAGGCATGTTAAATTCCGAAATAACCAATAATAGAACTATTCATTTCCTTTGTTAATATTTCCGTCGGTTGTTTTTGTTTCCCAAAGCTACAAAGGCAGGTAATGACAGCTAAGTGCTAATCTAATGACTTAATGAGTAATGACAATGGGGTCATCCATCCATTAAAGTAGGTACTTAAGTTAAGTGGAACTGGAATTCCCTGTTGCTAATTTAACCGAACAAAAGGAGGTATAGAAAAACAACAATCTTGTCTTCAGTTCCTAAGAATACGACTTTAAGTAAAGCACATTTGTTAATTGTTAGTTAGATCAACAATGAGTGACGAAGCTGAATTAATGGAAGTTCCGCCAATCTTAAGCGGTAAATTTTATAAAATTTTATCAAAATGTGACAACAAGATAGTGACCCAGTGTCTAAATTGTCCCGCACAAATACAAGGTCATGTGACTTCAACAGGAAATTTTATTCGGCATATGAAGGTATGTATTAATATAGTTTTTGGCAGAATTTTAGTATCATTTATTTGATTCTTACGAAATACATCATCTGATATATCAAAACGTGATTTGTAGACTTAATTTTTCTTATTAAATTCTATATGAATTACGTAAAGTATTTTTTGTTGCAAAATACTTAGTTTCTCGTGTGTAAAAGAACGTTTACAAAAGGTTGAGATTTATTTCTTAAAGTCCCTAATGCATCAAAAAACTTTTTTAAATGTTTATGATACCTGTATTCATAAAAAGATGGGATTCAGTCGCTTTCAAAATTGGTGTTATCTAAATTTTGACTGAAACTTGAAGTGACTTCAATCTGAATTTTATAAATTAACATATACTTTCTCCTTTTTTTCTAGAGTAAGCATCCAGTAACATTTAGCAAATTCGATGCAGAAAAGACAACAAAAAAAAGTAAAACAGAAATTTTATCAATGAAGAATTTCAACAAGACTAACATTTTTCAACGATCTACCAGTTCTACCACAAAGAACTCGGTTAACAAACTCGTCTTAGATTACATAATTGAAGAGATGAGGCCTATTTGTACAGTCGAAAAACCCGCATTTATTAGGTTAGTAGAAGGACTTTCTGGCAAAAAACCTTGGGACCGAAAAACGCTCAAGAGTAAATTAGAAGAAGAGAAATCAGCAGTTATTGGTGCTGTAATAGAAGAATTAAATAAAACCAAATACGTCTGTACAACTGCAGATGTTTGGAGCACCAATAACAAAAGTTATCTTGGTATGACTGCACACTTTATCGATAGTAATAGCTTCCAACGTAAATCTTTTGCATTAAGCTGTAGGCGATTTAAATTTGACAGAATTGCGGAATTAATAAGTGAAATTCATAACGAATACAAATTAAATCTCGGTAAAATTTCAGGAACGGTAACAGATAACGCAAGCAGCTTTAATAAAGCTTTTAACGTATTTACTGCTTCTATATGTAATAAGAGCAGCGATAGCGAATTAACAGAGTTGCAAAATCAAAATGATGTAGATGTTGAATCATTACCTGCTTTTGATACTGACAGTACTTACGTGCTTTTGCCCGAACATTTTAAGTGTTGTTCGCATACACTCAGCCTTGTAATTACGATAGATGCAGCTAAAGCATTTGAAAACATAAGGTATAAAAAAATGTACGATACTGTTTTTGGGAAAGCTTATTCCTTATGGAATTTAGTGAGTAGGTCAACTAAGGCGTCGGATCAGTTAGAAAATGTTTGCGGTGTCAAATTGAAAGTTCCTTGTTCTACTCGTTGGAATTCCATGTATGACGCATGTGTTAAACTAATTAATATTGAAGCAAAATTAAGTGATGTTTGTAAGTTATTAAAATTAGACGTGTTCAAACTGTCAGATTTTGTGTTTTAAACGAATATATTTCTGTTATAAAACCTATAGCCGTTGCAATAGATATTTTACAAGATGAAAAAACTTGTCAGTTAGGTACTGTTTTGCCAACACTTTTCAAAATTAAAGCTAGCTTAGAAGCAATGACAAAACTGACATTTTGTTCTAAATTAAGAGAATGTTTATTGAACGGCTTTACAAGACGTTTCTCTTATATAATGGATATTAAAAATTCTAGTAGTCGACCATACCTGTTATCCACAATTTCTAACCCAAAATTTAAATTATGGTGGTTAAAAATTACCCTCTTTAAAAATGAAACAGCATTCTGTCAAACGCAATTATTGTGTGAACTTAACAATTCCGGATTTCAAGAAAATCTTAATAATTCAGAATCAGAAATTCAGTTCACACTTACTGAAAAAAAATCCTCTACCACGGACGCATTCTTTGATTTTTTAAAAATAAATACTCAATCGCAAACAACATTTGATTCAGAATGCACAAATTATTTTAAAGACACAAGCACTAACTATGAGCAATTAAATATGTACCCTGCTATAACAGAAATCTTTTTAAAATATAATTCTATACTTCCTTCATCTGCCCCCGTTGAAAGGATATGGTGGACTAATTTTAACTCCTCGTAGGAATAGATTAGGTGATGATATATTTGAGATGCTATTAATTTTAAAACAAAATAAAATAAAATTAGATAATGAAATGTAATTATGTAATGTATACTTATAATAATTTAGATAAATGTCCTTATCCTTATAATTGTATAACAACTATGTGTTAAGTTAAATTAACAATTAACATTGCAACTTGCAAGTGTAAATGTGTACCTAATACTAATTTTGTAATTTGTAGTGCGTTAAATAATTAATGTCAGTTTTCAATAAAAACCTATAAAAATTATATTTGTATATTATTTTTCTTAATAATTTAACCTTACGGACTAATATTTGTATTACATGAAAAAATGATCATGGGAATAGGAGTACTACTCATCAGTAGCAATACTAGTAATTAAAGATAATATTAATAATTAGAAAAATCTCGAAACAATTTTAGGAGTATCGGATCTTTATAAAAGATCTAGATCCCATTTCAAGGATCTTTGATCTTTATCTAGATCTATTTTTATGTACGGATCTTGGATCTTTATCTAGATCAGTTTTTAAAAATGTGTTTGGATCTGTATCTAGATCCTAAATAAATGGATCTTACCCAACACTGCAGGGCAGCAGTGCACTGCTATCGAAATTGACGAGAATGGCAACGGCGAGTATTTTGATTCCTTCGGACGGCCTTCGCAAGGATACCATTACAACAAGACGATACCTCTGGATTAGAATTCGGATGTGTGTGGATCTTATACATTAATGTTTTTGTATTTTAGATTAAATAATTTATCAATGATTGATTATGTAAATAAGTTTCTTACTACAATTATAAATGATGAGATAGTCATAATTAAAAACAACAATGACTGAGGAAGTGTTAGAGCCCCTTATACCAAATTTCCCCCATAATCATTACAGGGGCAATATGTAGTTTTAAAATACACCACTAGGAGGAGCCACATATATTACAGAAAATATTCATCAGTCTATACACAACTAGATGGCACAACAAACAGATTCAAATTTTATGGTAAGGGGACAAAGGCCCTAGAGCAGGTTCCGAAGACCCATGCCTGTCTTAGAAGTTAGAATTAGGGCCTCTTGTTAGAGTACAAATTCAAATTTCTCGCCATAAACTGTAGAGACTTGAATACAAATTCAGATTTTCAACCAAGGGGGCGAAGGCCCTAGAGCAAGTTGTGAAGCCCCATGTCTGTCTTACAAGTTACTATTAGGACCCCCTTATTAGAATACGTATTCAAATTTCCCTCCATAAACCGTGGAAACTTAAATACAAATTCAGATTTCACACCTAGGTGTTAAGATAAGGGGGCAAAGCCCCGAGAGCAAGTTGCGAAGCCCTACACCTGTCTTGCAAGTTAGTATTAGGGCTTCACTTATAAGAATACAATTTCAAATTTCCCGCCAAGGGGATCACGACAATGAGCGAAGCCCTACGAACAAGTTCAGATCACGACAAGGGAGCGAAGAAACGAAAGCAAGTTGCGAAGCACTATACTTGTCTTACAAGTTAGCATTAGGGTTCCCTTATTAGAATACAAATTCAAATTTTCCGCCAATGGGGTCACCACAATGGTCGAAGACTCACGAACAAGTTCCGAAGACCTGTACCAAAAGGTACTTAGTTGACAAGATGGATAACAAAATGGACGATTACACGTACTACCAGTCAGGTAAAAGGATGGGTATGGCCTAGACTTATACCGCCTTAATACACGAACAACCGATCAGGTAAAAGGAATGGGTGTGGCCTAGTCTTAGCCCCGCCTTAATGATGCCATAAAGGCCTTATATAGTCTTAACTCCCTCTTAACGCAGCCAAAATGACCGCTAGACCACACCCAAGGGGCATCCAATACTCCTAATCAGGTGGTTAAATCGCCAAAAAGATTCTTAATATGGCCAAAAGGACCTTAATTAGGGGCTAAACCCTGTCCAGGGGTTGAAAAAGGCCTCCGAAAAGAATCCGACCACAACCTCAACCCCACTCCTCGCTCCACCAACTACCCCCATCACAATGACGTCACATCCCATGCTGGCCCCATTCTACTATTGGATCTTTTGCATTTTTTAATTCCGTTGTGCTTACAGAAATCTTAAGTGATGAATTTCATTGGGATGTTTGTAATTAATTTTCAAACAGTTTGCTCAGTTTCTATTATTTGATTTAGAGATATTGAGATAGTATTTCTTATGTGCAACCAATATCCAGACCTCGTACATGTAAGTGACCAAATTTATGAGCAGCCTTCAAAAAATTTTCAGTACAGGAGCCTCTTATGCCTGATACTTTCTTATTATTTATATTTTTTTTTCTGTCTAGAAGTTATAGTATTATATTGCACTTCATAAACAGTAACGCTGTTTAGTATAAATGTATTAGTCCATGCTACTGATCTGATTATTTCCTTATCCTTAGTATCAATTATTAGTGGCATTACCTGGTTATCTATTTTATTCATTTTTAAAACATCTTTGTTAATTTTATTGACCCCTCGTGTGTTTAAAATCTTTATCGCCTCAGTCAATTGAGCTGGAGTATAAAGCTATTACCTTGACTTCTATTTTCTACGTTAATTTGAATACAGTGAAGGTGTAGCATGTACTGTGTTGACTTCGTTGCTTGTTTCAAAAATATTGATGTGTATATAATATATATATATATATATATATATATATATATATATATATACACACACAAGGTTGTTCATTAGTGCGTCAAAGTGTGCACAGTAGCAAAAATGTTTCATACAAAAGTTGCTTGAATTCAAGCACGTTATAACCTATAAATATTTACGCATATACAGAGTATACCATAACAGCCAACCCATCTTTCTCATTTTAAATGGAATGGTATAGTTTTTATTGCGGATTTCGTTTCTACTTAACCGTTTTTGAAATATTTATACGTATTTTTCGTCGAAGTTCAAATATTTATTTTGAGGTTACTACCAAATTTATGAATTTGTAACTCCGCATGCAATTATTGCAGATATTCATCTTTTAAGAAATATTATGACTCATTGAATTTTTATACGGGTGTACCAAAAATATGAATTTATAGTTTTGTTGTTTTAAATGTGAATAACTATGTTATCTTAAATACAACACCCTGCATTACATTATTCGAAAGAGAATTAAAAAACGTACATTTCTTGTAATAAGCAAATTTTGTCTATCTGCAACGGTTTTTGAAATATCTACAACTTTTTAAATCTTCGTGGTATAATAAATGTGCACCCTGTATAATATTAGGTGTATTGACCAGAAAACGATCATAACAGTTACCATATTTAAATAAATGGTAAAATGTATTGACTTTTGTATTACGTATGTGAGTGAGAATGTAATTTCGTAAAAAACTTTTAATAGATAAAAAAATAATACTATGAAAAAAAACTTCTTTAAAAAGTACTCTTTTATTTATGCGTGGAAAGTGCACTAAAACGGATGTGTCGCTAAAAAATTTTTCAAAAGTTTTTATTTGCTCAATCGCTTTAAAATGTTCGAAAACGTCCAAAAACAAAATTTGAGCAAAAAAAATCTTGTCTGTGTGCGTGTGTGTGTACTCTATAACTTACTTAACATATGAACTTCAAATTTGGTACACATATAGATGTTAACTACCCAAACCGACTGATTGTTTTTGGGCTCAGTGGGGTATGGAGAAAGGGGTAAAATTGGAGAGTAAGTATCCCTTTTGCAAATTTATTCAAAAATTGAAAATTTTTTTTTAAACTTGTATAACCAATTGTGTTGCCGTGTTACAAGGGACACTTATTTGCTAAGATGGTAAAGATGGAGTTTTTCACAGACGCGTGGAAAAATATGCAAAATGTCCCTGTTACACACGGAGAGATAGAACACTTTAGCGCAATTTTGATACAAGAGAAATGGACATGTTAAGATAAGAGATTATGTAAGATGATTTTGATGCACTGCGTATATGCAGCCTTGTGTTGTGCGTGGAGCGTATTTTGGATGGTAAATGAACGTCAGTTTACACGAGAAAAGTGTTTTTTTGTGTGTACAGAATGGAAATTAGTGTAAATGCAACGCCACTGGAATTGTAGTGTAGCGCCTTACAGCATGGAAAAGAGTATTTAAATGTTGTATGAAGATTTTTGAGTTGAAAGTATTAAATTTTATTAAGAAATAACGTTTTGGTAAAACCCCTATTGAGACGTATTACCATTGTGCGTAATGGAACGCGCTGTTGAAATTGTTGTGAATGTGTGAATGAGTAAATTTGTACGTTAATATTGTATTAAAGTGTAGAAAAGAATGAAAAATCTGGAACACTGGAACTGTGGCAGGATCTGTAACAAACAAAAACAGACCGAACGCGATGTACGTTAGACAAGCCAGTAAAATTTCGGAAAATGCCCAACAGGAGTCAAAATTTAATTCAAATCATTCAGAACTTGTTAAAAATCTCAAAAGTAAAAATTGTTTTTACCTCAAAGCAGATAAAGGCAATCAAGTAGTCATTTTAAACAAAGAGGATTATTTTGCTTCAGTCAAAGAACTCTTAAATTTAGGATCTTATTCAGTTATTACCAAAGATTCATAAACCAGGTAATTCTGTGCGAGCCATTGTTTCTGGTATTAATTCACCTACTTATCTGCTGTCCAAATGGTTATCTAGTAAATTTCATAACCTATCCTACCAACAGCCCAACTTCAGTGTGGCAAATTCGTATGAATTTATTGCTAAAATTGAAAACATTGAACAGAAAATGAAAATTTTGTCTCATTCGACGTTTGTTCACTGTTTCCGAGCATTCCACTAGATCAAACCTTAGTTTATTTAGAAGATGTTTTAAAACAAAACCATTTGGACGATAGAGAAGTAGAAGATTTTCTTAAATTAACAGATTTGTGTATGAAACAAACGTTTTCAAAATTAACCATTAATTTTTCCAGCAAGAACATGGTACGACAATGGGCAATAGCTTATCTCCGTTTAGAGCCAATCTATTCATGGGTAAATTTGAGACAGACTCAAAACGCGATTTGCCTTATTTTCCTAGAGTTTGGATTAGATACGTGGATGATGTGTTTGCCATCCTTAATACTCAAATTTGTAGCGTTCAGAACTTTGTAGAAACTTTAAATTCTAAATTTCCGACAATCAAATTTGCGTATGACATAGAGGCAAATGACAGTCTCCGTTCCTTGATACTCTGGTAACAAGAAATGGTAGTAAACTAGATGTAGATATATATCGTAAGGAAACTAGCACTAAAATATTCATAACCAATGACTCAAATCACTGTAGACAGCATAAACTCGCGGCTTTTAACTTTTTGGTTCATAGATTGCTTAATTTTCCTCTTTCAGTTCAATATTATAATAAAGAATTGCGCACTATTAAAGGAATTGCTGCATATAATGGGTTCTCAGATGAAGTGGTTATGAATACAGTTAGGAAACAAACACATAGGATGAAGGTTAAGAATGTAACTACATTAGGTAACGCTAGAGAACAAATAGAAACAAAGTATGTAAAGTTACCAAACTATCCCGCTTATACAAAAGATCTACCTAAAATCTTTTCCAAAATTAATTTGAAATCAGTCACTACTTCAGATAAAAGTTTGCAAACTCTTTTAGGCAATCCAAAAGATAAAGTGGATAAGCAGGATAGGTGGGAATTTATAAGATTAATTGTAAAAATTGTGAACAAATATATGTGGGGCAAACTAAACGACCTATCAAAATTCGCTTTAAAGAACGTTTAGCTCA
>JARFJB010000827.1:6307500-6330000 GCA_036346205.1 Vesta saturnalis
TCAGGCCGCGTTTAACTTGTGTATGAACATTCATATGGTTTAAAATTTCCTAAACGTACATCGCTACTATACCATCTGTTCATACAGATTTCTTCATTCGTTTGTATCAACGTATTTATCAACAGATGGCGATCTCATTCCGATTTGTAGTATAATTCCACTTTTTTAAACTAAAACGAAACCAAAGCATTACAATAAAATGGTCAATAACGAACTGAATGCAAAAATATAGCAATTAGACTAACACTTTCCAACTATTATCATCATAATAAACAAATCGTTCATAAGTTAATTGTCATAACGAATTTTACCCAATTTTATTAATTTTAAACTGTAATTTGGAAAAAAAAGTCAATATTTAACTTTATTAATTGGTTCATAAAGTTTTATTAATATAACTACATCGATATTGTACAAACATTTTGAGAAATAATGATGAAGTACATTTTATAATTAACAATATTTGAAACATGCATTGCAACAATTAAAATCTTTACTACAGTTCAAAACGGATTCCTGTTAACCCCCCTTCCTGTAATGTAACTCCCACATGGGGGGATTTGGGTTCAAGCAGTTGCGCACGCAACTGTCTGGCCCAACTGTCCAACAGACCTACTGGAGTTATCGTGGATATGAACATACATGCATACACATACAGATAAGACATCATGACCGATCTTGACGAAACTTGGTCGAAAGTTGTAAAATGAGTGAATAATTCGATTTAGCGATAGTGAAAAAAAAACAGTCTATTTCATAACCTTTTATACCTACATACGTATATGTAGGTTGGAAGGTAGAAAAGGATTTTAATGGTGTAACAAGGATTATGTTGGAACTTATATATAGAAGTAAAGAAGAATTTTAAATGTGAACAATGATATTTTTACTGTAGGTAGCAACTCGGTTATCTGGGGAGAGGGGGAGTCCGGATTCACCACTTCTGCCCCTCATTCCAATTCCCCCACTCCCCCCCAACACTTCAAATTTTCTATTTAAGACGGAGCGGTTCCACTACAGTGTCAGTCCGTCTTTATGCGCCACCAAGTAAAGTTTCAAGTGTTATAAAGCGGTGTTACATCATGTCTTCAAAGAATAGTAAGTGATAGTTTCGTATTGCATCTCTCCCGGCTACCCGTCCTATCCAGCACCCTTATTCACATCAACCTACACTTCAGCATATAGTTATTATTCTTTCTTTGTTGCAGCAAAAATGTTCCAATGTGAATGCCTCAAGAAATTTTGTCGAAAGGATTCTTTACTGAGACATCAAAAAACAGCATGCTGGATGTCAGTATCTACTGCACCATCTGTCATGCAGGAGGTTTCGTTACAAAACCAAACCACAGGGAGCAATGTGGTGCAAGGGATCGCTTCGGACGATAACAAAGCAGTACATGAACATGTTACTGATTCCTTTCTGCAACCAGAACCATCTGGGGTAAACTATGCAAAGGATAATACGAAACCCGGACCATCAGGGTTGAGCAACTCAAGGAAGCGGAAGTATGACCAACGCGATGAACCGGTACAACCGAAAAAAAGTGGTGAAAGTGTGCACTGCACAGATTGTTCAATGGATGTACCTAGGTATGCATTCCAAGGACACCTCAGAAGCAATAGGCACAAAGCAAATGTATGTTTGCTTGTCGCTACTGGGGTTGAAGTGATTCGAAATGCGTTTAAACAACGCATTGTGTCGTACCGCCTGTCACCATGCAATACTCATACTGATGTGTTCACCTTTATGGCAGAGGTTAAAGGGAACGTATTGAAGGTAGTACAAAAGCAGTTGCAGAAACACTACTCATTAAAATGTAATGTTGAGCTGTTTGGTTTATACTTTTTGAACAGTAGGGAAAGCACAGAACTGAAATCCTTTCAGACTAAGTATGATATTCTCAGTATAGGGACGCTGTTAGAAGAGTATATCCAAAGAATAAGTAAAATATTGGATGCAAAGCAATCAGAATTTCAGCATAAAGATTCTGGTAAGTGTGACTAATGGTGTAATCGATTAGTAACAACTGTTTTAGGGTGGTCCCTGGTGCAATTCGTGTATATAGAGGTAAACCTGCTTAAATTTTCTCCCATCACTGGTTCATCCTATATGGCTGTCCCCGCCGAAATCGCACATAAACACGCTATAGTCAATGTAAAAAATAATGATAATTACTGCTTTGCATGGGCTGTTGTATCGGCACTAGTGACACCAACGGGAGTACCACAACGCACATCTTCTTACCCTGATTTCCAGACGTTATTCAACTGGAATGGTGTACAGTTCCCTGTTAAGCTGACGAATATGTCAACGTTTGAGAGCAATAACAACATTTCCATCAATGTTTATGGGTTAGACGATACCTATCGTGATGGTCAGCGTGTCACGGAGGTAGTGGGGCCTCTGTATTATACCAAAGCCAAACAGGCAGTTCATGTCAATTTATTATTATTAGTCAGTAACCAAACAGATAATCAGCATTATGTATGGATAAAAAATTTTTCTCGTTTACTTAGCAACCAAATAACTCGGCGGAACGGAGCAATGTATTTTTGTGATGCATGCTTGTATTACTTTAGATCCGAGGAGCAATTAACCCGACACGTGTCACACGACTGTAACTTCGTATATACAAAATTACCGGGCGTGAAACAAAAAAAGACATAACCTGGGGAATTCTACGCGGAAAATATACTCGCGTTTCGGAACTATCAGAAACAAATGGTTCTACCATTCGTAATATATGCAGATTTTGAAGCGCTCTTAGTACCGGTAGATACGGCTGAACCAGATCCCGAAAAACCGTTCACGATAAAACGTGTAAAGACGAACCATATTCGTTTAGTTATTACATTAAGTGTAGTGTAAACGATGCGTGGTCTAAGTTAGAACTGTATAGGGGAGTAATGCAGGGAGATATTTATAAGACGACTGGAAAGTGATGTAAAACGGATATATAATGAACATTTCAAAGCTATTGTTCCAATGACACCATTAACGGATGAACAGCAGGTTACGTATGAACGCAGTGTATGTTGTTACATATGCGGCAAGCACTTTACGGGGATCCGACAAAT
The DNA here is from genome assembly GCA_036346205.1 of Vesta saturnalis. Classification (NCBI taxonomy): domain Eukaryota; kingdom Metazoa; phylum Arthropoda; class Insecta; order Coleoptera; family Lampyridae; genus Vesta; species Vesta saturnalis. The sequence continues at coordinate 6,310,579 of JARFJB010000827.1, forward strand.
CCGAAAGTACGAGAGTACTGTCATGTTACTGGTGAGTATCGTGGTGCAGCACATTCAACGTGTAACTTAAACTATCAGGTACCTACATTTCTCCCGTTTTCTACATAATCTCAGTGGTTATGATGTTCACCTGTTCATTAAACAGTTAGCGAGTGAAACGGAAGAAATTACCGTACTTCCGGTTAACAGTGAAAATATATAACGTTTGGTAAGCATATTTTTGTTGATGAATATGTAAACAGTCATGGTATCAGGAAAAGAAATACATTAATTTACGGTTCGTCGATAGTTGTAGATTCATGGCTGCATCCTTAGATACTCTATCCCAGAATTTATCAGATGATCAATGTATGGAGGTACGGAAATATTTTAGTAATGATAGCGACTTCAACTTAGTGAGAAATAAAGGTAGTTTCCTTATGCGTACGTAGACAGCTTTAGTAAGTTGAACGACGTCACGGTGCCATCATATGACAAATTCTACGATAAAATGCGCGATGCAAATATTTCCGATGACGAATACTGTCGCGTTCTACTGGTATGGGATCACTTTAAGTGTAATACACTAGGTGATTATGCTGATATTTATTTAAAATCAGATGTGTTGTTATTGGCTGACGTGTTTGAAAACTTTAGGAGATTATGTATGGGTGTGTATGGGTTAGAACCTGCACAGTATGTCACTCTACCTGGATTGGCGTGGGATGCCATGTTGAAATGCACGAAAGTAGAGCTAGAATTACTGACGGATATGGATATGTATCACTTTTTTAAGCAAGGTATTCGGGGTGGAGTAAGTACTTGTATCAAGCGGAGAAGCATCGCTAATAACGAGTTTGTTCCAAACTATGATCCTAAACAACCGAAAGTGTTTTTACAATATTTAGATGCCACGAATTTATACGGCTGGAGTATGAAGCAATACCTGCCTCACGATGGGTTTATGTGGTTACCTCAAGAGGAAATAGAACACTTTGACGTAGTAAAGATTGATGATGACGCCGATGTTGGATTTGTACTGGAGGTTGATATACATTATCCCCACCATCTGCATGACGAACACAACGATTATCCGTTTTGTCCTGAAATGATCTGCGCACCACATTCCCAGATGGAGAAGTTAATCCCGAACCTGTGTGATAAGACCAACTATGTTATACATTACCGCTATTTAAAACAATGTATAGAGCATGGCTTAATTGTTACTCGTATTCATAGGGTTTTACGCTTTCGTCAGAGTCCGTGGCTAATACCATACGTAGACCTTAATACAGCTCTCCGCAACACAGCACAGAACAAGTTTGAAAAGGATTTCTATAAAATCATGAATAATGGCGTGTTTGGTAAAACAATGGAAAATGTCGATAAACGAAGAGTTATTAAACTGTTAACACATTGGGAAAATAACGGTCGTCGGGTAGGTCTAGCACGGTACGTGGCAAAACCGCAATTTAAAAATTTTATTCAATTCACTGATAAATTGTTTGCGGCGGAATTGTCGAAACAGGTAGTTACGTACGACAAACCCGTCTATGTCGGATTCAGTATTTTAGATCTTTCCAAAATTATAATGTATCGGTTTTTTTATGATATCTTACGAGCTCATTATGGCAAGAATGTCACGTTGCTCCATACTGACACGGATTCTTTGATTGTTGAGATAGTAACTGATGATATGTATGCACACATGCGAAATAATTTAGACGAATATGATACTTCCAACTATCATAATGAGTTGCATGGTATTCCTACGACTGCTTCCGTCGTTGGACGAATGAAAGATGAGTACGCAGGAAAGCGATTCATTATTTTTATGGTGCTGGATCGAAGTCATACTGTCTGAAGCTTGCTGATAAGGAAGTTGTTAAGAAAGCGAAAGGTGTTAAGAAAGTTGTTATTCAGAAAGTGTTGACGGAAGTAGACTACAAAGCGGTTGCGGAGGGTCTGATAAAACAGTAATGTGTAAAATGCTTGTGTTTCGATCAACCTTACATGATATATATACCGAAATGTTAAACAAAATTGCCTTTAGGTCCCAGGATGACAAACGATATCGACTACGTGATACGTGTTCTACATTGGCGTGGGGGCATTGGCGAATACCGGAATTGGAGAATGCTGATCCGTTGAGCGAACTATTGCAGGTTGCTAAGCAAATGAATTTATATTAACCGGAAGAAGAATAGTTTGGGTACTGACACTTGCTAGTTTCTTTCCTATATTTTCTCCATAATGAAACTTATATTAATAATAAGTTGTATTATTCCTTTAGTTGTTTAACATATATTAATATTATGTACTAATTCGTTAGTAAGAGAATATATGCTATACAAATACTGTGTGATATAAATAAAAAAAACGAGAATTACTATTTACTATTTTTTTATTAAAAAAATGTGTACAAGACTTATTGCATTACATATATATTATATAAATGATATACCCGACTCAAAGCACAGTGGCATAATGATTTACAATGAAAGTAACAAACGGGTTGCATAGCAGGAAGAGGTGGACTTTCCTCAAGTTCAATAACAGGTTGGGTCACAAATTTTCTGAGGTAATCTGCTTTCTCTCTGCCCTTGACATAGACAGTAGCTGTTGGCTGAATCAATCTCTCGAGTATTCTTCGAAAGTGGTGTGGTGGTGTATACCCTTCTTCCCATTTAATACAGTGCTGGTTATGTATTAACCAAGTAGCTTGACGACGATTCTCTGCATCCAATGTGTGCCACGGGTACGGTGATTTAAAGACGTAGTGAGCTACTTTTTTTCCATTATAAAGTGCGAGTTCTTTCGGTATAAAATTTTTTGAAATTTTAAACCCTTGTACATCCACCATAATCAGCATTGCATTACAATTGTCGTACTGCTTTGGTTAAGGCGTTGTACGTAACTAAACGATCATGGAGTATAACACAGTATGCTGTCGTATTAGCGGGTATGTTGACCGATGTTTCAAACTCTACACGAAGAACTACTGCTTTCGAGTGCAATACTTCTTTTTGATTTGAGCAGTCGACCACCATCAGTGGTGCAGCCGTCGTAAATTGAATAGGTGTGAGTAATGGTTGTCCATCTCTTTGATAATATGACATTTGGAATTTAGCAAACATTTCATACAGCGTGGCAAAGCAATTGTTATCATAATTAACATTTAAATTATCATACGGGTAACGGTCGGTGTTGAGGAATACCCGAATATTCTTTAGTGCACATTTATCGAATTTACTCGCATCGTGCATAACATTATTTTCTCGTCCAGTTTGAAACCCTATAATAATGTATCTCGGTGTTTCAATACTAGTCGATGTTTTGATTGCCCATGTATGCTTATCTGTTGTTGGTATAGCGGGATATATGTGGGTTTCCCAACTTCTAAATGCTAGTGGAGTATTCACATTTTTATCAATGTATTTCGTTAACGCTAATTCCTCCGCTAATGCTGGAACGATGTGTGGAACTTTCCAATAAATCTTATCTATGTTAACTTTTAATGCTTCGTCCACAGTTGAAATTACTGCATCGGTATCAATATTACTACGAATTAATACAAGTTCTTGTCTAATGTTCAAAATCACTTTATTATAATCTTCAGCAAGGCCAAGCAGCATTCGCAAAGGTACACAGACATTAAAATACCCTTGCTCATTTGTTAGTATGCTGCTTGATGTAGGAAACCAACCGGCATTTTGATGGCGGGCAAGATCATTAGGTGTCAATGATACTAACCCTTTCATTGTCGACGTTAACCCCACCTTAGTTACGGAATCTACCACTATTCCATTCATCTCATATCTAATTTCACCGAATAAAAATGCGATACCATTATTAACGAACCTTGCGGTATTGGAGACAGTGCCATCCTGTCGCAATAATCTTCCCTCTACATAAACATAACTTTCTGATGGTAGAGTGCACATGTCTTCCTGAATGGGTATCCTGATTTCATCATTGTTTCCAAATCTCGTAGTATATGGTTGATGGGTGTGCAGTTCGGAATTAACGATAGCATTATCAACAACAACTTTTTCATTAACGTTTAATACACTCATTGTAGTACTGTAAACCCGAGACTCTCCAAGAATGCTTTGTTCTGCGCTGTCAACGCTTTGGTCGCTGAACGCTTACTGACTGTACCCTTTCCACACTTCACTCTTTTATAGTTTGTTTTGCACTGGTTACATGCACATGTATTATACCGCGTCACCATATTTTCTTTAAATGTAGTCCTATCGTTATGACTTCTCCGTTAAAATTGACGAGATCTCCGTCTTGGTCTACTATTTTAAGTGTTATTGTTGAAATGGTAGATATATTTATAGGTAAGTAGATAACATGTTGAGGTGATTCGATTATTTTATATCCCGCTGGTACACTGGGGAAGAATTGATGAATTATGTGTGATGACTCACCATTTTTAAAACTACCACTTGTTATGTTACACTCGATAATTAAAGAGTTAATTTTGATGGTGTTAATAGGGTTCTCAGAGGTGTACACTTTTTTAGCTTGGTAAACAGCAGTTTTATTAAAGCCTAGCATAGGCCCTATCGAATGGACCACATTGAAACTAATGTTATGGGTTGCTTTCATGGTTGCTTTCATAGTATTATTATTTGCTCGTAAATCAATATACCCCTTATCATCTTTCACTGACTCATTAATATATTTATTCACATCTGCGATTTCGTATGTTCCTGGTGGTATTGTAATTTTCTCTTTTCCAAATATGAGCATGCTGTTCTTTGAAGTAACGTTTTGTATAGTATTGAACGATTCAAAACTAGTTAACCCCATTACATATTCCGACTCATTATCAAGAAAAATCGGTGGATTAAATGTGGCTTGCAGGATACTGCTTTTACCGGTGAAGGTAAATGTGTACGACATCACGATCACGTAACAACTACTGACAATCAGAACGAGTAGTCGTATAAAAATCGTAAGACTAGATGACCACAGTTGTATGTATTGAACTCTTGAACCTTAGTAAAGTTATAATCAATTGTGTTTCTGCTACCATCACTTTTAAAATAGTGGACTAATTCGAAGGGTGGTTTAACATGTCCTATACTATCAAAATATGTTATATGTCTATTACGCTTAATATATGCTGTCCAGTGTGTTCCCTGATTAGCTTGATTATCCAGATTCACGATACCACATTCATTCCTATGGATTCGTGTAGGTAGCTTATCTCGCATATATATCCCTCTAAAGTAGGGAATCTTTAATTGCTCCACAAATTTTGATAGCTCAACATTACTTAAGGCGTGGCGTGGTAGCTTCAGTGGGAGTTTTTTGAATACGGTTGTAAATATATGCCCAAACCTCGTTTATATGGTTTTAGATATAAACCTTTTCCAACGGTTGCTGCTTCCATTGCTTGATTGTGTCGTTTGGTTTCTTCTAACGTTTTTGTCGCAGCTTTTGCGTCGGTAACCGCTTTTGCAACTGCAGCTGCACCGCCACCTAACGAACCTAAGGCTGCAAATAGGGGAATAAGAGGTATGAACCCCCCTCGTTTTGGTATAGGTAATATTCTGCTCTTGGGTGACATGATTTTTTTGTGTTTTAGAACGCTTAAGGCTTGGTGTATTGTAGATCGTAAAGATGATCGAAGTTTACCACCAACACGACGTCGCGCTAGAAGTACCACTTTGTTAAATGAAATTGGTTTGGGAGTATGCTTTGCTCTTCGTGGTTTGCTTCCCATTTTATTGCCTGTCCGTGATCTTCCACCCATCCCCATTTTCCGTTTTCCTTTCATTACTCCAGCTATAGTTAATGCAGCAGCCCTTTCTCCAAATGTAGCGTTTGAGGAACGAAATCTATTCCAAGCTTTTTGTTGCAAAGTTTTATCGGCAATGTGTCGTTGACTTAAATCGTTTGACTGGGAGTATGCAATATCGTGCTCTTTACAGGCTTCGTCCAATTCATTAATACCTTTGTCGCCGCGAGCTGGTCGTTTTTGTAAACGGGTGCCCGGTCCGCAGTATCTATACCCAGGTATATGCAACTCCACGGGTAATTTATTAATTAAGGTATTAATTAATCCTGAACCTTTCTTCTTATTACACCGAGAAGTATACTTCATACCAGACTGGCTGTCACTCCACTTCTAAACTACTTTCATTGTATGACACGTATATATATTAGTACCATACAATTTGTGGTTTAGTACTATGACGGGCACCATACGCTTCATTCCGCAAGACACAGAATTACCTATTAAAAATTATGACACAGCTGATAACAAGGAACTTTACTCTAAACATAGCGGTCTACTGAAAGGAGGATGTAAACGAGGTATAATCGTTGGTCCATCTGGGTGCGGAAAAACAAATGTTATGATTACCTTGTTAGAACATCCAAATGGTTTACGTTTTGAAAATGTGTATATTTATTGCAAATCATTATATCAACCTAAATACCAGTACCTACGAAATTTACTGACACCCATAAAAGAAGTCGGGTATTTTGAATACAGTGATAATAGTGATGTTATATCCCCTAGTGATTCCCGTAAAAATTCAATAATGATTTTCGATGATGTAGCGTGTCATAATCAAAATGAAATAAGAGATCATTTCTGTTTTGGCAGACATCGAAATAATGATTGTTTCTATCTGTGCCAAACGTATTCTTCAATTCCAAAACAGCTTATACGTGATAATGCTAATTTACTTATTCTTTTTCAACAAGATCACACTAATCTCAAGCATGTGTATGATGATCACGTTAATGTCGATATGTCCTTTGATAGGTTTAAAGATTTATGTTTTTGTTGCTGGCAAGACAAATTCGGTTTTATTGTTATTGATAAAGAAAGCGATGTTAATACAGGTCGGTACCGTAAGAGATTTGACTGTTTTATAGCATTATAAATATGGTAGCAGTACGGAACATATGCAGTCCTAATGAAGGAGCGCTTAGTACAAGACATTTTGCGTGCTCGCAAGAGCGTGCAACAAAAATATGCTACTTTGAAAGAAGATACCGCTCTTACAGAACGTGCAATAGAAGCACACTTTAAACCTATCACACAACCTTACAGCAATTGATTACTAAGAAAGATGGTCTCTCATCAAAGCTGAACCCCTTACGCCAGAAGCTGTCAAAATGAAGTCATTGCACAAGAAACTGAAGTTTTTTTACATCACACACCTAAAACAGCTGGATTACGGAAGGCTCCACGCACTCTTGTTCCCGCAACCATTGCGCAACCTTCGCAGGAAACTGTAATTGCTGATACCACTAACGATGATGATGTGGAAATTCCTACTTTACAACAATTGAAATCAGAACTGTTAGCTGCTGGATCTCAACCCGCCTTTGAAGATTATCTAAATCAATACCAAGGATTAGCTAAGTACTACGTTGAAGGTATATTTAGAGATACAGAAGACGAGTATGACTTAACATATGGCGTACATTTCATTCCGGAAGAAGAGAAATTTTTTATTGGTGATGCTGAATTAGACTTTATTGGTGAAAACCTTCGTATCACTCTTCCTGATGGATTCTCCCTAGACTATGAAGGAACACCGGGATTATATGAACTACTTTTTAAAAAAATTCCTACGGGGTACAAAAAGAGTGACATACAGCAATACAACGACATATTGCGTCGTACTAATGCTGCCCGACGCAATTATAACTCGACAGACCAAATCCGTGGAAACAATAGTAAAAAATATGTGGAAATCATTAAACCATTACTTCAACCTAGAAAACGGTCAGCTACATCATCTATTGCCCCTCCAACCACAAGATCTCGAACAACTTCTATCTCCAAAAGAGGTGGTGGCATGCAACTATTGCGATACAATAACAAAGCTATTGAATTTGTACCATGGAATAACCCGAATAAGTTAGTAGATTGGCTACGGGAATTATTAGGATCAATGTCGACAGGAAATACTAGCAATCACAACGAAGTAGTATATATAATTGATGAACTACGTGAAGCAAAAGTAATACAGTAACAGCTCTTGTTATAAACCTATTACTATATCCTTTTCATTTCATTGTTACACCGACTACCAGTAAAGGCAGTACTACATGCTCATCAGTTATGCCCATAGATAAATTTGGCGGACATCTTCATCAACAAATGACAGTGGATAAATTTGGAAAACATATTACTCATCATCGCAGTGATGCTACGAAGCAAAGTGATATATATATATATATATATATATATATATATATATACGAAACTTATTTTACCTTGCAAGGTGTCTTGCAACAGACAACAGTAGATATTCCATTGGGTAGCAATGGTAGATATTTCTTTCCTACAGAGGGAAAAATATTGCATTGTAAGTGGTTACCTCGAGATATTCATCTTCGAGTGGATAATGTAATATATACGACACCGCTGTTTCTAAATAATAAAACGATTCGTAAGGCAGGTGTGATTCAACCTATAATTCCAAAAGATATCACTTTCGACAAAGAACAATTATTCATCCTAGAGATTCTACTACAATCCAAAGTAAAAAATGAGTAAATCCGATGTTGTTGAAGAACTGCACAAACCAGCAAGGAGAAATTTTCCGCGACGTTGTGTAGTACTAAAAGGTTTAAATGATCTATTTCAAGCTGATTTAGTGGAAATGATACCTTATGCTCATGTGAATAAAGGATTTCGATATATTTTAGTAATAATTAATGCCTTCTCTAAATATGTCTGGGCTTTCCCCATCAAACGCAAGAATGGTAAACTAGTTGCGGAGGTAATGGATAAACTGCTATCTGTATTGCAAAAGATGCCTACGCATATACAAACTGATATGGGAACGGAGTTTTATAATGCAGAATTTAAAAAGTAATGAAAAATTCAATATCAATCATTACAGTAGTTATTCCACCTTGAAAAGTAGCATAGTCGAACGTGTCAATCGTACCCTTAAAGCAATAATGTGGAAAACATTCAGCATGCAAGGATCATATAAGTGGCTATCAATCTTGCCTCAAATTGTTACCGATTATAATTCAAGAAAGCATAGAACAACCGGGTATAAACCGGTAGATGTAACGGAAAAGAATGCTGCAGATATTTTGCAACATTTAAAATGTCAGAAAGTTCTTGACCGTAAAACACCTAAATTTAAAGTGGGGGAACATGTACGCATTAGCAAACATAGGAGTATGTTCTCTAAGGGGTACACACCTAATTGGAGTTACGAAGTCTTTCGAATATCAACAGTTAAACGTTCAAGCCCACTCACCTACACATTACGTGATAGTCGAGATGAAGAGATTCAAGGTCGGTTCTATGAGCCCGAACTACAAAGTGTTAAACATCCAGACATTCACCTAGTTGAACGTGTCATCCGACGTCAAGGGAATAAAGCTCTCATTAAGTGGTTGGGTTTTGATACTTCTCACAACTCATGGATTTCTACCAAAGACATTGTGTAATACGCTAATTAACCTTAATTATATATACTGTAATATTAATATGCAATAAACAGATCTTTTTTTTACTTTTTTTATTAATACTATCCTATACATATATATCACTACATACTACTAAAGCGCCTGACAAACACACACTCACGATGCTGTTTTTCGAGAATTGGTGAAAGTATATTACTACAGTCATCTATTCTTTTTTTAAATCGTGCAGCATCCCTATCTAATTGTTCCCATTCTCCTTTTCGCGCATGCCTGTATGCCACCTCCCATACTAGTAAATAGTGAACTATCTTTTTTGGACTCATTAATGCGCACCTTCTTCACTGGGTGAGTCGTCATCTGATGACTCAAAATTCGGTAAATATCGTTCTATTTCGTGTATAAATTGCTCCAATGATATTTCTTTAAGGTCTTCTATTAATCGCTTTATACAACAAATACACTCTATATCATCCGCATGCGATGTTAAGTATTTTTCACAAAGGCGTATTCCTCCCCCATACTTATTAACTAGATTATTTAAATAGTCATCACTAAATCTACCCATTCCATACACTTTTTCATGATCAGCATCGAATTCTAATGATTGTAACTGGCATATTAGTCTTTGGACTGCACTAACACAATCTACAGCTTTAGGCCACGACTCCGCACTATAACACATCCACATATTGACTAACATCTAATACTATCCCTATTGACTACAAGCGCGTTACCCCCCCCTTTCAGTTATAGGTTTGGCAAGATCCATATCCATATATAGTTTCTCCTTGGCAAATTCTTCCATTTCCAGAAGGCAGGCTATGTTAACCTCAAATACATCATGCAATGGACGTATAACTTGGTGAATGTTACATTCAGGAATTGCCGCTGCCGACTTTATTAGGTTATTATAAAACTCTGGAAAGTTCACAGTATCTGCCAACTCCAATCGGTAATATATTATCTTCAAAAGCTTCCATAACTGTTCTATAGACTCCCATCCTAAATAGACATCAACTTCTTCACTATCACAGAGGCGTATAATTTTTTTCTTGTTAATATTTTCGTACGAGACAGTCTTCGATCCCAGTTTGGTAGGTAACCATGTTCCTTCAGGACTGTAGAAATAATTAGTAATTACCCCTTGATTATCCATAAGTATACGCCATTCCTGCTTGTCAAACACCACTCCACCACTCTTCGATCCACCGAGTTTTACGACTGGCTCAAATCCAAATTTGGGTGATAGACCGACACTAACAAACTTTGTTTTACTTTTATTTAAGAAATAATGCACATTATTAAGCAAGATATCACAATATTTACTTGAACTTATAGCACCGATAATCTTCGCCTTTTCTATGGCTTGACGTAATATGTTATCCATTATTTACGATACTGGCTTTACATACATTCCCTCTCTTTTATATATGACACTATCCCCTCTATGGACACTCCTCAAGGCTACTTACGTGACCTTCACATTATACCACACATTGCTTTAGCGGTCTTGTCGGTTACACCTTTTCAAGGTTATCTTTTCGTTCCACTACTTCAAGGATTCCTAGGCATACTTATTTCCAAGGTTGTTCCACTTTGCCACAACAAGTTCACTACACAAGGTTACATACCCCCACTCAGTATTATTCATATACTTAAAGGGAGGGGTTTTTCCATATACCATAGTTACCGATCTTCACTATGTCAGTTACTCCAGTGCAAGACGATTGGAAGACTCCTGAAGTGTACCAACCACAAACCTTATTTCAAATTAGTACGCGACGGGCATGTCAATTAATTCCGAACTGGGTAAATTTTGAAAAGAAAGGAATACTACCGCCTTCCATAACATCAGTAGTGCGTATGCAATATGAAGATGTAAAGTGGGATTCGGCATGGTTTGACATCTTGGGTAAGCGAATCTCTGACCACGTCTCGGGGAGTAGTTTGAAAGATTACTCTCACATAGTTGCGTTGTACATTCGCTACCATCTGGTTGGTGGTATGTGTTTATGTTATACATGTTACTCCACGTTGAAACCAGGAGATTACCGCGTGGTGGACCACCACACCCATATGGAGCGATGGACAATGTTGTACTACCTTTCACATGATGAATACTGGTGCTTATCATGTAGAGCGCCATTAACCACTTTATATGATGTTTATGATGATGATTCTTGTTATTTGTGTGAGGAAGTATGTTATGTTGATTATTAATAGTTTGTTTTGCTGTCTATATATATTGTATGTAATAAATATTTTATGCCAGTCGCTTAGTTTATCCTCTAGTGAAAACATGTGTGACGTGCCACCGAACTTTTATTATCCTCAGTATTACAATTGTTTCGATAAACGCTTACTAACGTATCGAACATGGTCTGGAGTTCACTCACCCTCATCGCTTGCTGCAGCAGGATTCATTTCCACATCTTCAGACGATACGGTTGAATGTTTCATGTGGGGTTAGAATAAACCGATGGCAGCCAGATGTCAATCCGTTACAGGAGCATCTCCGATGGGCACCACATTGCACGTATGCTCAGCTCCTCGCACCACGTCCGCGCAGATGTACTGAAACGGAAGTGGAGAGGACCTTTTGCACGTGTACTAAATCAAAATGTTTTATTCCTAAAGAAAATCATATATCTGAGTAATGTTTCTACATGTCTTTATTTCTACATGAATTAAATGTATTAACATATAGTTTTTTTCTTTAATAATTATGCGTGAGCAAAAAACATACAAGTGGACAAAAAACATACAAGTGAGGTGGCCTTGGGTAATAGTAGCATTTGGGTGGTCTTTTGCGATAGTGGTAAAGTAGGTTACATGGATAACAATTGCAACAAATGTGAGAGTTGTTAACCTTGTGTTTGTGGTAATGATATGTCATAGGGATAGCCTTGTAGTAGTGGAACAGGAAAGCGGGGTCTGCGACCTTGGTATTGTGGTAATGATATGTAAGTAGGTCACACATTGCGCTTTTTTGACCTTGGTACGGTGGGGACCTTGGTTTTGTGGCAACCTTGGAAATGTGGGACCTTGGAAATGTGGTGTGTTCTAGAAGTCTCCAATCTTACCTACTAAAATTATTTATCACGGGAGTTATGCATGTTAATAACCTCGGGTAACCTAGCAATCCCTCGGGACTAACGTCCCTCGGGATTTCAATCCGTTGCCCTCGGTAATTAACATACCCATTACTCCTTTGATATATAAATAACCATTAATAGGAGTTATGCTTGTATTCTCCTTGGTAACAAAAAATGAAATTCATTAGATAGCACTTTGACAGTACGCATACTGGGGTATTATATTTCTTGTAAACATTTTCCAAGCGTGTGTGCGTGCCTGCATGTATGCATGTGAGGCGATTTGTTGATGTATGTTGATACCCAGGATAACTCCAGAACGAAAGCACGAATGTACTTTTATTTAAGCTTGCTTTCAATTCTTTTGGAGCTGATTAGATTTGGGAAGAAATTCAGCGGCGGAGAGGGGGGTTTATTAGGAGGATTTTTATCATATATTTCTGAAACAACTGTATATTTCAAAGATATAAAAATACCAATATATAGACCTTAATCATATAGGTTAATTATGTTCTATGCAATTTTTTGATTCCACGCGTAATTTAGCGGCAAAAAAGCTTTTACGGTAGAATTTATGTGTAAGTTCAAGATTTTTCAATATCTCAATAATGATTAATTTTGTAAGAAAATGTGTAGCCATATTTTTTAAAGAAAATTTAGTTTTATAAGGTTTCTTAATATAAAGCGAAATAAGTGTAAGCTTTGGAATTTTTTTAAAGTTAGCATGTGTATGTCTATTAACCTCTATCTGACATGATGTTTTAAACGTCTGTTTGACACGTTATTGTTTTTGTTTGTACAATGTTGCCTATTTTCGTAATGCAAATATTTTAAAAGAGGTCGCATAATTATCCTAAAAAAATTGTTACCAAAATTATTGATTGATGACAATCAAGACATGCACTACCACCTGATTGTAAATTTACGAAATTCAACGACAGGAAAACCTCGTGTGTTCATGGCAGTTTTTGTATGGAATGAATTAGCCAACGATTTAAATTTGGTACTGATCTATCAAAAATCTGTAGGTCTAAGACCACCTAATGTACCACATCGGCGCTTATTTCTCAATTTTCAAAAAAGAAAATGTACGACTCAGCCTGTGTCAAACAATTTCTTAAAATAGCAGCGACTATTGCGATTGATTTAAAAATATCTGATGGTTCTTCATACACTAGTCACTGTTGCCGAGGAACTTCAGTTACTTTACTATTCGACGCGGGTGCAGATTTATGACACTTAAACATAATTGTTAAAAGTAATTCAGCCAATAATCCTAATCCAAGTGTCGTTGCTTTGGCAATTTTAATTTCGTGTACCATTCGTGTATCATTGGAGAGTCGCGAGAGTCATCCCCAAAATGGGTTCTTGCAGTAAAACTAATATATAGTGAGGCGCTGGTTGTTTACTAAATAAATTAGCATAGGTCTTTATACCTGCAAAAATAAACTTACGCACTACGGCTCTCTCTATGGATTTCCTAACTAAGCATAAATATCTGTCAATATCTGAGTCTTCTACCCTGTCACTCGTTCTATTATGCCATAAATATCTATCCTAGCGACAACAAACCAGTCTATCCCAGAGGAACTTCTATCACGCGTCTTTTCAGCGTGCAAAAGCTAAAACAGTCCCAACGAAAAATCGAGACATACATCAAGGCCATCTTGAAATGTTTACAAAAATCCTAATAACTATTTGAAATAACCAAATTCGAAAATACCATCCATGCAGAACTAAATTCGACTTCTTATGGAAGTCCCACACATGCACGAAGTTTTCCTCCGCAAAATTCAGTAAATTTCAACACCATTTGTCCTTGACATACATAAAATATTCCATTATAAAATACTAACTTATTTATATACTTAAAAACTTACGTGCGCATTCTTCCTCTGCATTTCAATGTCAACATATTATAATTTAACACGCTACCTATTTACAGAAATTTTGAACTCTTCATTCCTTAAAATTCAGTAATCATACAGTGGCACTGATTATAGTTTCAACAGGGGCGTTACTAAGATATTTCTCATCCAAATTTAACACTTCCAACTCATAAATATACTTTTACATAACGCTCAATGCTTTACTAAACACTCCAGTGGCGTAACATTTAGACCACACTGACATTATGTACACGAAAAAAAGTTCTGGTGCAAACTCACGTTTATTCCTTATCAAAAATAAGTCGTACGCACATCACAACACTCATATATCAAGTGCGGCAAAATAGTCTCACAAGGTAGTTATATTTTATGCATGTTTAGTACACTATAACTACTGAACTGTACTTATGCTGGAACGCGCATTGGCGGTCTCTGCCGTAGAAGAGCCGTGAGGCGAGAGAGATAGCGCGCAAGGGTCACTCCTGTCCTTTTCGTAACGCTTTGTGCATGTGCTGCGCGAGAGAGCAGACAACGTTAAAGCACATCACTCCAAAACAAACTAACCAAAACGTAACTTTAAATCGCCAATTATCATTTACTTATTAATTACTGATTTTTACTATACTGCTTCTCGTTTGTTGCATTTGTACACCGACTTATATAATTGTCATCACGTTTCCTTTTTACGATTACACACCTGATAATGTAGAATGCATTACGAGATCACTTGTAACTACGTTTAATTTATAAAATGTACTTTACATCTTTTAGGTTAATAAACACCCGAAGATTAACGCATACCATTGATTGAATTTATAAAAAGTAGCGTTCACGTCAATAAAAAATTAATATCAATAAAACAATGGCCGAATGGTGTTTTTACTGTTCCAATTGAAAATAGTACCTAAATAAATCTTCTTCTCACTCGTATGAACTAATGTTTGCAGGCAAAACTTCAACAGTCGTGTTTTAAGTAAAGTTGAAAATGGATTGTTAACAGTAAATAGGAAAAATTATTTAAGTGCTTTTGATATGCTATACATGTAAAACTTCTTAAGGAAAAAAGGTTGCTTCTTATGTTACAATTGCATTTACATTTGGTTCATCCATTTTCAAGAAAATTAGGAAAAACTTAAGGGCTTTTTCGTAACCGGTAACGTTAATAAGCCATGTTTAATATCTTGACAATTACATGGCTTATTTACGTTACCGGTAGATTTGAATAAGTTGATAATTTTTGAAATTGTTTCTGCACTTTGAATTGCCGGTTTTGATAACTAGCCGAGTACAAATCTCTGATATTTCTAAGTGAATTGTCATTGTAATGCCATTCAATAAATTTTACTTTTTCTTCAATGGTGTAATAATTCATTTTTATAAACAATTTTTTCTTTAAAAAGTAATAATCTGTCCCAAATAAAGTTTTAATGATGAATGAATTGTTTTTGAACAATGAATGATTTACAATGACAATTAATAATTATTGTGAGCATTCTCTGTCTAAAGCAAAGCAACCTTGACCAGTTACGAAAAAGTCCTTAAGTTTTTCCTAAATTTCTCGAAAACGGATGAACCAAATGTAAATGCAATTGTAACATAAGAAGCAGCCTTTTTTCCTTAAGAAGTTTTACATTTGACATTTTACTGTAAAAACCAATATTTACAATAGTTTATTTTAACATGGGAATTCCCTATGTCCAGAAATTCAAGAGATACAGTGTATGTATATATATATATATATATATATATATATATATATATATGCAAATATCCAAATATTTGTGTGTGCGTGTGCGTGTGTGTGTGTGTGGGTACGTGCGCGCGTGCGTGCGTGCATGCGTTCGTGCGTGGGTGTGTCTGTGTGTGTAATGTACAGGGTGGCCAACTAAGAATGCGAGGTACTGTATCTGGGAAACTAAGCATCATAGAGGCTTGCGTAAAAATGACTAAAACGGCTAATACAAAAACCTGGAAAATATTTTCAAGTTTCTGAAATGGCCGTAGGGGGCGTAACTGCATTCTTAAATCTAAAAAAATGATGTTTCTGCGAATTCTCCTATATTAACCTAATAAAAAAATAACTGATCTTTGAAGTCGGGGATAACCTGAATTTAGCACTTTTTGACGTATGTCTAAAAATAAAGTGGTGGGGGTATTCAAAGGTTTCCTTCCTCCTTTAAATCGGTCCTTTTTAGGACCACAGCTTACATAATAGAAACAATTCCAGAAAAATATAGTTAAAAAAAAATAAAAATTTAAGGGATTTTCGTATAAAATCTTCTTTGGTCGATATTTTAGGTTAGGAACAAGATATCGAGATGCGGTTTTCGCGAGCTTGTTTAGGTATCATTTAGCTACTTGTTCATGAAAAAAAGTCATACCACTGCATTTAATTTTTTTGCGAAAATTAACCGTTTCTGTCCGATTGTCGAACAAAGCCCTCTAGTGACGACATGTGAAACTAACAAAACTTCAATTACTTTGACCTTTGTAGCCCAAGAAAAGCTCCTTTCAACGCGCCTAAGTTTGTGATTTAAGGAAACCTTTTAATACCCCCCACCACTTTATTTTTATAGATACGTCAAAAAGTGCCAAACAAAAAAACTTCAGATTATCCTTCACTTCAAAGATCAGTTATTTTTGTATTAGGTTAATATAGCAGGATTCACAGAAACATCACTTTTTTAGATTCAAGATTGCAGTTACGTTCCCTAGCGGCCATTTCAGAAACGTGAAAATATTTTCCATGTTTTCGTATTGGCCCTTTTAGTAATAACTTTTTTTCCGCAAGCCTCTACAATACAGTACCCCGCATTCTTAGTTGGCCATCCCGTACATAATGAATTAGTTACCTAACATGACAAAGTGTAGGATAATATTTGGATCAATAGCATATGGATCCGCTGCTCATTCCAACATCAAAGCGTTAGATCTTATTCAGAACGTATGTATACGATATTCCATTGGGGCTTATCAAACCAGCCCAGTAAGTAGTTTACATGTAGAGTCGGGCATGTTATCACTATGATTCAGAAGAATGTTGCTAGTAAACTATCTAATAAAAGTAAAGAGTCTCCCTAACCACTTTATATATATATATATATATATATATATATATATATTATATATATATATATATATATATATATATATATATATATAATACAGTGAACCAATTTAATTTGCGTATACAGAGATATCGAAAACCGTAAATAGATAGAGTATCGGTTAAATGAGAAATAAGTTTCGTAATTTGTTGGGTAGTACATGAGTATAAAGAAGTTTGGTTTTTTCCGACTAGTTCCTTAGATATTCAACAAAATCCCAAAATGCTCATTTTCGTTTTGTAAGACTCTTGTTGTTATTATAACAGATATCAAAAAAATGAATCTAAACTTTTTTTTTTAAATAAAATTTACTACAACTTGCCATACCAAAAATTTCAATACGACGTTTTGTCTTTTCAGGACCACCCTCAACAATATTTTTAAATACGGACCTGGATTTTTTACTACAATTTTTTGTAAGGTTCTTATAGCTTAATACAATGATATAAAATTCTTGACTATTCTACTACGTTTCGTCTGTGAAAAATCATCATCTTCATGGTTTCTTACTGAAATGAATTAAATTTTTTACTACATTTCTTTGTAGGTTTTGTATAATCTTAATACACTGCTATGGCATTCCTAACCATACACATTTCATCTATGATCATCATCTATAAGCCTTTTGTAATAGTCTTTAAATCAGTATTTATAAAAAAATAATGATAATCACAAAATTTAACAGTTCAGAACTTCATCAACGAATACGAGATGCATTTCAAAAAAATTACACCCGAAATGGTGGATGCAGCGACATCAAACATGTCAAGGAGGATTGCACTATGTATTCAACAGAATGGATTTCATTTTGAGCAACTTTCATAGCTGGTTTTAAAATACTCTAATTTTATTTGCTACTGTTAGGTCAGTCTTAAATTATCACATTTGTTCATTATCATTAGATGTAAAAATAAACTGTTAAATTTTGTGATTATCATTATTTTTATAAATACTGATTTAAAGACTATTACAAAAGGCTTATAGATGATGATCATAGATGAAATGTGTATGGTTAGGAATGCCATAGCAGTGTATTAAGATTATACAAAACCTACAAAGAAATGTAGTAAAAATTTAATTGATTTCAGTAAGAAACCATGAAGATGATGATTTTCACAGACGAAACGTAGTAGAATAGTCAAGAATTTTATATCATTGTATTAAGCTATAAGAACCTTACAAAAATTGTAGTAAAAATCCAGGTCCGTATTTAAAAAATATTGTTGAGGTGGTCCTGAAAAGACAAAACGTCGTATTGAAATTTTGGTATGGCAAGTTGTAGTCAATTTTATTTAAAAAAAAACGTTTAGATTAATTTTTTTGATATCTGTTATAATAACAACGCTAGTCTTACAAAACGAAAATGAGCATTTTCGGATTTTATCGAATATCTCCGGAACTAGTCGGAAAAAACCAAACTTCTTTATACTAATGTACTACCCAACAAATTACGAAACTTATTTCTCATTTAACAGATACTATATCTATTACGGTTTTCGATATCTCTGTATACGCAAATTAAATTCGGTTCACCCTGTATATACAATATAATTTTCCCAATTAAGGTGAGGAATCAGTTAAAGAACAAAGTGCAGTGGTTACTACGCTAAAAGAAATATTACAAAAAATTCAATTAAATTATCCACCGTAAACAGACGAAACAGAAATAAAAAACCGAGTCTGGCAAGAATGGAAAAAAGAATGGGTAGCAGAAGATAGACTGTTAAAATTACGCACATCAACACCTAGGAAAAGGAAAAGTTATCCTCAAATCACTATAAGAGTATAGTGGTAACCAGAATTAGAACTACATATACACAAATAACACATACATATACACTAATAATATACCGAAACCAACTTGTACATACTGCAAGGAAAAACTCGCAATTAAACAAATCCTTGAGTCGTGTAGAGAAT